>CAUYON010117624.1:0-14929 GCA_963573935.1 Arctocebus calabarensis
AGTGATCAAGAAAATGCCATGAAGGCTAACTGTAACAGTACGATCAAAACATTTCTGAATGTATATGAATCGTGCCCTATGATTGCACCAATGTACAGAATTATGATTCAATAAAATTATAAAAAAAATAAAAAATAAATACAAATAATAAAAAAACAAAAAACCATAATGCTCAACTTCATTAATCATTAAATAAATGAAAATCAAAACAACAATGAGGTACTACTTGATTCCCATTAGGATGAGTATAATAAAATAAAATGGAAAATAACTATTGGTGAAACTATAAAGAAATTAAAACTCTTATACATTGCTGACGGAAATGCAAAATGGTTCATTTGCTATGGAAAAGATTTTAGTGGTTCTACAAAAAATTAAAGATGGAATTACCATATGACCCTACAGTTCTAATCCTAGATATATAAACAAAAGAATGAAAAGTAAGCACTGAAATAAATAATATATATGTTTATCAGAGCACTATTCACATTAGCCAAAAGGTGGAAATAGCCCATGTGTCCATCAGTAGAGAAATGGATAAAGAAACTGTGTTATGTACAGGTAATGGAGTATTATTTAGCCATAGAAAAGGAATGAAGTTCTGACACATGCTCTAACATAGATGAAGCTTCAACACATAAGTTCACACATTATATGATTCTATTTATTTGAAATATGCATTATAGTTAAATTCATAGTGATATATCTATGACACATATTGTTGAATCCTAAGAGTTAGGGGAAATGGGAAACAACTGCTTGATGTACTTTGTTTTGGAGTGATAGAAATTTTTAAAAATTAGACAGAGGTATTGGTTAAACAACATTGTGAATGTTCTAAATGCCATTTAAGTGTTTATTTTTAGATAATTAACTTATGCTTTGTAAATTTTACAATAAGTTTAAAAAAAAAACCCAATATCGTATTCATCCTGTCAGGACTTGGAAGGTACTTGTGTGGTGACCTCTTTCAGAACTTCATTTAATTCAATAATTGGGCCCTGCAGAAACACTATGGATCATGGGGAATGATTTTGTTTTATGACAGACCTAATTAAGAGTAGCCCCAGTTGTGGCAGTGGATGTGTATGAGTGTTGAAACCAATGTATATGGCTCACATACACGCTATACAGCCATTGATTTGACACATGGGTTCTTTTCCATTCAAATTAGAGAAGAAGATCAGAAACAGTTTACAATTATATGGAACAGAACTATATTTATTTATTTACCATATGACTCCAAACTATGTTAATTCTTTTACCTTTTGTCACAATATAGTGCTAATAGATCTAGACCACCTAGACATCTCAAAGAATTCCATACGACTCTACTACAGTGACACCATCAGGCTAAGCTGGCAAGATAAGAAAGACAAAGTTAGTACTCTGGAGAGCTTTGTAGGACATGTGTATTTCAGAGAGGAAAAAATAAACTCTACAAAAATCCAGGGACTTTACCCATTTTAATGAATAGCAGAGGCAGATATAGTGGACAGAAATAAAAGACAAATCGCTGCATCTTTCATTTCCAGGAAACACAGTGTCTGGCAAACAGATACAGAACTGGACCCTATTACAGATAAAACTCTTGAATGTAGGACCTAAAGTGGCAATGCCTTTCAAATTTTCCATTATGAGATGGATTCTGTCAGATCCACCAAGTCATGATATTAGATAGTAGCAGCAGCTGTCCATCATAAAATGGAAATACACATCTAAGAAGAAATGGAAATACACATCTAAGGACCAGAGGGCCCAAGATATTCCCATGAGCACATACTTCCAGGCCCTTTGTCAGCTGCTAGAAATGTACCAGTGCTAGTCCATCAGCTTGGACCTAGGGCCACAGAGGAGTTTCTACATAACCAGCTGCGCAAGGAAGGAAACAAGAGAACTTGGTTTGTGGATAGCTCTGCTTGGCAGGTGGGAACAAACTAACAAGATGTGAATGGACACTCACCTTCAGGGACAGTCCTTAAAAAGTCAAGAGTGAAAATTTTCCAAATGGGCTGTAAGCAAGTAACCTGGTCATCAATTTTTGTGGACAGAGAAATGGCCCAAAGTGATAAGGGCCTGAGAGGAAAAGAACTAAAAGTTTGGAGACATGATCTAGACAGAAGCATGTGTATAGTCATATGAAAGTGGAGACAAAGTGAGATATTTGTTACACATTAGCCCCATTTAAAGAACATACATCACAGAAAAGACACTGAGCAACCAAGGAGACTAAGTGACTTGGTCTTTGCCATCAGCCACCCAATGGGCACAATAGTTACATGTATGGGGTGGTCATGGTCAACGTGCCAGAGGCTGTACGTGGACCCAACAACATGGGCTCCCATTCATCAAGGCATATCTACTGATACTTCTGAATTTCTATTTTGTCCTTAATGGAAAACAACACTGAACACCTGTGATGGTGTTATCCCTCAAGGAGATTCACCATTTGGTGTCAAATTAGTTAGATTGGGTCCTTTCTTTCCTGAAAGGACCAGATGTTCCTCCTCACAGGGATAATAAATGCTTGTTCTGGGTATGGGTTTTCCTATTCTTCCCATGGGGCCAGCATCACTATCTGAAGTCTTACAAATCCACAGACATGGCATTTAACTCCATAACATGAGATCAGAGGTCTGATGTAAAGAAGGTGAAGAAGCTATGGTGTGGTCCATACTAGGTACCATTCTTCAGAACACAGTGCTTTAATTGAAACAGATCTCTCTGTGTGGTGCCCTGTTCCTGATAGGAAGGATACACACGTTCAGAACCCAAGGTGTAGAAGCATGTGTGACTTCTCTTACCATCACTCCTAATGATTCACTGGAGGATCTTGTGTTTTCTGTCCTTCAGGGGTATCCAACAGTGGCCTGTGGCCAGCTTTGAATGCTTATCTGTGGTTATGGATATCATGAAAATTATTCACAGACCAATTTTGCTCATCAGCTGTCATTAGTGTTTGTATATTTAATGTGTGACCAAGGTGAATCTTAGATAAGTATTCAAAGCCAACTGTGGGCCAGGTTGGACACCTCTGCTAAGCTCATGGGGTTCAAGATCCTGGTACTGAAATAAGCACACTTTTGTTAGGGGGCGCAGCTTAGAATCCTACTGAACTGTGAATTACACCTGTTACCTGGGAAATTTAGACTCCTTCCACCATGGAAAGTCAGGGAGTGAAAGGAGCCTCCATAGTGACAGGGATAATTAACTATGATCAGGAAGAGATGATGCTTCTTTTACACAAGACAGGGGCGAGGAGAAGTACCTGGAATTCAGGTGATAACACTTTGGTTCCTCCTTATTTCATTCCTCCATTATATCCATGAATGAATGTGTGAGGAATACTAGACCTTACAATAGAATGGCTATCAAACCCTTAGACTCCTCAAACATAAAAGTATAAGTTGTACCTGCACACCAGGTGAGCCACCCAACCTTGCTGAGGTGGGAGGAACTTATAGCACATAGTGAAGGAGAGAGAGAATGAGTTTCAGTGATGGCCCAAGATTATCTGCAGCAACAGAGCCTCTAGTTCATCCGATTAAGTTTGTTCTTCTGGGTTTTCTCTCAGGGAAGTGGGCTACAGAAGCCACTTGGATGAGCTGCTCCCCACACCTGCATCAGCAGTAGACCTGAGCAATCCAGGAGGGGGATGTGGCATCTGTAAGAATGTGCCTCACTGACTCTGACTACAGGGAGCATAATTAATTAAAGCCCTCATCTGCTGAATGTTGAGATCCATCACTGATATGTCCCAACATCATGTCTCTTTTAGACAGATTCCAGTAATGACTAAGAGTGGCAAAATTTCTAGGAACTTCTTATACATCAATAAAAAAAATCAATAGAACAATAGATTAGGGAGATAATCAGCTATTTATCAGCAAAGCAAAGCAAACAGTAAACATGACAAACTACTCAATAATAATTAGGGATCTCAAATAGAGAAAACAGTGTGTCATTTCATAGTTAGCAGACTGACAGATAATAATGATAATAATTATAATGAGAAAGAGAAAAAAAGAGGAGAATAAGGAGTAATCTCACAATTCCCAATGCTGGTGGGGGGAGAGGAAATAAAAACTCGTATATGTAGTGGTCTAAGTCAATCCAATTATTTGGAAAAGCAACATGACAATAAATAGTGCAAACATATCTAATCCCTAAAACCGAGTGCTTCAGCCGTGGTTCAGTTGAATATAATAAGAACATATCTAATATCTGAAACAGAAAGCAGCTTGAAACGGGAGTGCAGGGGCATATAAAATGTCAGGAAAGCTGAAGGAACAGACTGCCTGAAGGGGGCTTTGGGAAGAACTCCCACGTCTTATCTGGTCCACCAGGGATGCTGCTGTCCTCACCACAGTGTGGACAGTAGGGAATCAGAATGTGGCCAACCGGATATAAACCACCAGACAGCCGATATCTCCTAGGCAGGACGCTGTCCCTACAATCATCAGCTCCAGACAGCTGGGTTACAACACGTCTTCTACTTCATAGGCAAATAGAAAGAAGTATTCTGTGGTCTGCCTCTGGGTGGCATACTGGAAAGAGGGACATTTTCCAAGGTTGGAAAAAATCAGTAAGTAAAAGGCCTCTGTGTCCATTGTGAGTAAAGCAGCCCAGTCTCTAGTTTTGTTTTTGCCTTCCAAATCTCCAAATGGCCATTCAAGCAGAGAATCTAAAGTACATTTACTACCGCAGATAGAAAGGAGCCTCTAACGCCGCAGGTCCTGTGCGATGGTCAGGCAAACAAGAAGGAAGGTGAGCACCAGCCCACTACACCTGCCATGCCCACCAACTCCACTTTGACAAGAACTCACAGCACTGCTTATGCACAGGGAACGTTTTAATGTTCCAGGGGGCCAATGCTTCTTTGTTTCAGATGTTTGTTTTGCTTTAGGACATTAAGCATTCAGGCTGCTAGTACCAATTTCCAGTAGCATTCTCCAGCCATCCTGATGAATGAGCTGCCCGGATACATTCCCAAACACTCCAAGGGGGTCTGTACATCCTCCAGGTGCGAAGCATTTCCCTGAAGGGTTTCTATCATATTTGCATATAGATATTTCTAGCAGCGGTGAAAATTACGGCAGAAAAGTTCAAGAGACAAATTGTCTATCAGTAAAGGAATAAAATAAATACACTCAGGTGTATAGCTCTCAGCAATCAAACTCATAAGCCATCTACATGTATCAATAAGAATAATCCTCCAGCAGTTAATATTTTGTAGGAAGAAACAAAGTTGTAAAAGAGCTAGGACCATTGATCCCAAGACTTAACTACTATATTTACAGCCTCCAGACAGTTTGACAAATTTAGCCATGTTAGTCAAAATGAGTCCCTTCTCCAGAACAGAAAGGCCTTTACTCTTTTCTTTTTTTATATTTTTATTAAAAAATGAAAATTGTATATGTTTGCTGTATCGTGTTTTGAATATGTACGCATTGTGGAATGGCTAAGCCAAGCTAAGTAACATATGCATTACCTGAAAGACTTACCTTTTTTAGTTGTAAGACCAGCTAAAATCTAGTTTCTGATTTTCAAGAATCCAATTTGCTATTATTAACCATAATAGTGCTGCTGAACTTATTCCTACTATCTAATTGAAATTTTATATCCTTTTACTAACCTTTCAACAATGGCCTACCTCCACCCCACGAAACCAACATTTCATTTTCTACTTCTATGAGTTCACCTCTTTCAGATTCCACGTATAAAGGAAATTATGTGGTATTTGTCTTTTGTGCTTGGCTTATTTCATTTAGGCTCAGTCCTCCTGTTTCATCTATGCTGTTGCAAATGACAAAATTGTCTTCATTTTCAAGGCTGAATATGTGCCACCGTGTATACACACCACATTTTCTTTTACCCAGTAATCTATTGTTGCACCCTCATGTTGATTCCATATCTTTTGGATATTGTAAATAATTCCACAAAAATGTGGAAGTACAGATATTTCTTCGACATACTGATTTTATTTCCTTATGAACATGTACCCACAAGTGGGATACCAGATCATGATCATATGGTAGTTCTATCTTTAATCCTTTAAGGAATCTCCATAATGTTTTCCACAATGTCTGTACCAATTTACATTCCCACCAACAGTGTGCAAGAGTTCCTATGTCTCCACATCCATTTGAACATGGATGAGGTAACATCTCACTGTGATTTTTATTTGCATTTCCCTGAAGATTAATGATGTTGACTGAAAATCGAACACAGTAATAATGAATTAGGATATTGAGTTAGTAATTTACAGACTCTCATAAAAGAGAAGCCCAGGACCATATAGCTTCAATGCTGAATTATACCAAATATTTTAAAGAATACCAATCCTTGTCAAACTCCTTCCAAAAAAACTGAGAAGAGGGAATACTTTCAAACACATTTTATATGATCAGCATTACTTGATAACAGAGCAAGAAAATAACACCGTGAGAAAAGAAAACCAAAGGCAAATAGCACTGATGAACACAGATGCAAAGATCTTCAACAAAATACTAGTAAACCAAGTCACAAACACATTAAAAAAAAATCATCATGATCAAATGTGATTTATCCTGGGGATGCAAAGATGGTCAAACATATGCGAATCTATAAATGTGATACACCACATTAACAGAATTAAAGACAAAAACCATATGATCCTCTCAATAGATGCAGAAAAGTAATTAGAAAAAAATCATCATCTTTTCCTGATAAAACCTCTGAACAAATTAGGTATAAAAGAAATATCCCTCATCATTATTTTCTTGGTTTCTCTTTTTGTAAATCTGTTGACTTCAAAATGACTAGTCAAGTGTTTATAAGGTATCACAGAGCTTAACAAGATTGGTGCACACAGAATATGATAATATCTGTACAGTGAACTGGGGTAATTTGATTAGGTTGCCTAAGGCTGGAGGTGACAAGCCCATGGGCTTTGTATGCTCTAGGCCTGTCCCAGTCTTCAGAGGGACTAACAGGATCAATACTGCAAGCCATGTTAACTCATCTAATGCACAGTATTTGAGAAGATCTGTATTAACAAAGATCAGCAGTGTTGACATTGGTCTCATAGCTAAATCTGCCAAGTCAGAATTTTTCTTAAAAGAGTCATGTTTTTGAGACTATTATTACCAATATATGATGCCTGACTATTACATCGTGAACTGATCCTAGAAGAAGTACTACACATCACAGAGCTTAACAAGATTGGTACACACAGAATATGATGACATGTGTACAATAAACTGTGGTAATTTTCTTAATATTGTCAAGGTCACAGGTACTCCCCTTGAGAAGTTATACGTCCACGGTGGTGCCTAGTCCACCCTTTAAAGCAATTTTGGAACTCTTGTTCCAGAATGGCCATCATAACTATAGTCACATAAGGTCTGACAATGCATTTTTCAAACTCATCCTAGAAAAAGTGCTTTGAGGGGCCGACTAGATACTTGAGTTGATTCATAACTTCCCAAAGGGAGTACTATGAAGGTGACCATAGTGAGATTCAGCAATGTGGTTTGTAGCACTTTTTCTAGGTTGAGTGCCTGAACTTAATTGTCAGACCTCACAATGAAATAAAGCAAAGTAAAATAAAATGCTTCCAGAAGATATATTCTTCAAGGACAGACCCCATGTTAAATCCATCTTTGGAAGTGCAGCTACTCTACGAGAGCCAAGCACAGTGCTTGGCACATCTAAATCTTTGTTGCCATGAGGGCAGTTCTGTTTTCACCTTTGTAGGTCCCTCACCAACCGCCATTTAAATCCCTTGATTTATGTCAAAGCCTTCATTGTGAGAAGATGAAAAGGGCAGAAAATGAAAGAGCTCTAATTATGTCACAAAAGAGGATTTTTGCACTAAAGAAATGTCCAAAGTTCTCTGAGGAAACTGAACAAAAACTACTAGACTATTCCTAAATCCAGAAACTTCTCTGCCAAATAGCCCCAATCTCATCCAAATCAGTTTGCTAGAGAGTAACACACAAAGTATGGCTTACCTACAGGGTGTGTTTCAAAAACTGTTACAAATTCTGCTAAGCCTGTTATAAGACAAAAAAATAAAAATAATAAACTAGGAATGAACAAACAAGAGGGGGAAGAAGAGGAGGAGGAAAGGGAAGCAGACGCGAAGTAGGAGGACAAGAGGAAATGGAAGATGAGAATGAGAAAGAAAAACAAAAATCACCTATTTTACTGCTGTGCAAGGCAGTAATAAAATTCGTGTGGATTTCATGCCTTTTTGCCCTTTGAGCTAATCACAAGGTCCTGGAAATTTCCTCTCTGGCGGGTCTCACGTCTCATTTCTTGGCAGGAGTAATGCACCTTCCCTCTTTAGGGTTTGGGATATTTCAGAATATGTGCCCTCTGCCTCACCCACTTCTCTGTGATAGTTTTTGAACGCTAATGACAGGAAGAGACGGCCAATGAAGCAGTACCAGGGTAGGAACTCAGACGTAATGTTGCTCCCATCATCGCATGATCCCGCCTTTCTTCCCAAAGCTCTATTTTAGTGCCTCCTGCTCATGAATCAAATGTTTTCTGCTTCTGAACCACATCATGCACCTGCCTGAAGCACTGCTTAGACTTCCTCTCTGGGGTATAGTTTGTGTGAAGCCCACTGAGTTGAAAGTGCTTCAGCATTTGCTCTTTCTGGCACCTGGGAGGCAGAGCTGCAGCAGACCGTTTTGTATTCCAGCCTCTAAATGTGAGAAAGTCAGATGGAGACACAGAGTTCAAGGCTTGGCCACATTAAGCTTTGGTATCACAGCGCTGCACACTTTGACTATCATTTGTGAGGCAGGACCACTAGCTTTAGAAACATTTTACATTGAAGACATAAGAACAGCCAAATCCTCTAAGTCCTCAATTTTATTCATTCACCAAACCAAAATCATAAACCCTGTCACAAAAAAAAAATCACTTGTTCTGAGGCACTGTCCAAATGAAAGGGCAGTTTTCTTATGTTTACAAGGAGACTGAACATGAATTCATTCTGCTGCTAGAATACCAATGTGAGGAAAAGGGCCTGGGGTGGTATGTACAGTTCATTGTTTTGTGAAAAGGCTACAGGGATGATAACACCAGTGGGAATTTGACTTTGATATGATAAAACATTTATCCTGAAATCCAAAATGTAGAAACTCAAATAACAAGATTTTTCTCTGAGCCTCATACAATGGTAACTGAGGGAGAAATATCCTGGCCTGTTAGAAAGAGACCAGGTTTTAGACTGGCATGGAGTCGAAAAGTGGAGATGGATACAGATCCAGCTACCTTCTAGCTGTAGGAACCTGGGGAATTAGCTTGCCCTTTCTGAGCATAAGTTCCCTTATAAACCACATGTGTTTAATTTGTCTGGCTTTTAGGATGATAATGAAATTTGTCAACTATAGTCTATGTGTGCTGAAGTATAACCTTAAGAACCATAAATTTTTTTTTTTTTTTTTTTTAGATACAGAGTCTCACTTTATCGCCCTGGGTAGAGTGCCATGGCATCACACTGCTCACAGCAACCTCCAGCTCTTGGGCTTAAGCGATTCTCTTGCCTCAGCCTCCCTAGTAGCTGGGACTACAGGCACCCACCACAGCGCCCGGCTATTTTTTTGTTTTGCAGTTTGGCCGAGGCCGGGCTTGAACCCGCCACCTTCAGTATATGGGGCCGGCGCCCTACTCGCTGAGCCACAGGAGCCGCCCAAGAACCATAACTTTTTTAATGATATACCTTATGAAAATCAAACACAATGTTTTCTCCTAATGGAATAGTATTTGGTGTCCTGAATACATTAAAAAAAAAATCCAAAGCCTTCCTGAAAACTTGATGGACTAAATGTCCTCTTGCTTAATTCACTTATTTACTTAATGTAAACTTAATTGCTCACCGGGCTCTCAGCACCTAGCTAAGAACAATTGAGAAGATGATCCATCCTCCTAGTTCGTTCATTAATTAAAGTATTCGGGAAATGTAGGATAAATTTTCAGATAAATTTTAAAAAACAACCTAAAGTGTCTCTATTAGTAAAAAAACTAATTATGAATATAGCTTCTAGAAATTTATTTATGAGTTAATGTCAATACTTTAAAGATAGCCTATTAAGACAAAAAAGCTACTGAAAAATTCTCTGAGCAGAAAGGAAATTTAAGCAGTTTTTCTATGATTAAATGAAAATAAGATTCTACCCCCAGTGGGCGGAGCCTTGAGCTCAGATTCAGGCAATTAAGCACTTACAGGCTGAAAAGGAAATTTGGAAACTCATTATTTTTCATTAGCAAAGCCAAAGGAATATTTTATAATATATCAGGGAGGTTGCTACAGCCTTGCAACCAGAAAGCTTTAGTGCTCTGACTTAAACTCTATGAAGTTACAGAACTTACCCAGTCTTTCCATGGTACACATAGCAGAGCCTGAGCTCTGGTTATAATTTCTCATTGATGAAAGGCCATTTTCTGTAGGAGTATTTTGAACTATGCATTCTCTCTCTCTTTATTTTTTTTGCCTTTTATTAAGTCATATACTCATAGATCATGAAAACAGTTATGCATTTGTGGGGTACAATGTGTTGATTTTTTAATACAATTTGGAATGATTACATCAAACTAATTCTTAACGACTGAATCTGCTCTGAAATTAAGTCTCTATAATTTATGCTTTCCATTCAGTCACTATCCCAAAGGCCCTTACTTCTGGATCAACTAAAGTTTCCACTGTTATCCATTTCTCTTAAGATAGTTTGGGTGCAGATCCACAGATCTGCTAATATATGTTTGTGCGGAACCTTATTAATTGCCTAAGGGAGTTCCATCTAAACCCCTTACGGTTGTAAATTTCATGCTTACAAGAATCTCTTCCTCATTCCTAATTTTACATGCCAGATCACCTGCCTCTATTTTCTTGCTGCCAACAGGGACTTCTTAACTTTGATTCTGTTTGGAGCTGGGGCAGACTGGAGCGGAATAAATCCAATTCTTGTCTCAGTTTTCCTAACACATTAAGTCTGCCACCCCCTTTTAGTGTGCTTTCAATCAGAATCCCTTAGGTTTCCATTTCTAATTGTTTGGGCAATGTATTGTATCCTCTAGTGCCTTATACCCTTAGGTTATAGAAGAATGGAAAATTTCTCTCCCCTGAGATCTGGGGCAGCATTGTAATGATGGACAATGAAATTTGTGAGGACAGCCCAGAGTCAAATAATTTATATGAGATAAAAATAGAGGACTTCATAATGTTTCTTTATCTGACAGAGTGGATAAATCATTATTAATAAAGTTTACTTGTATGAATTATTCACAGCTCTAATGAAACATTAGAAACATAGATAGACATAATACTGTGGACTATACAACTAGCCTTAGAGCCAATTGAGGAAGCTTCATAGGAAATGTAAGCCCATGGGCTAGCTGAATAACCTCTACATGAACCTTCTTCTTTTCATTTATAAAATGTGGATAATAACATCTATTAAACCCTGTTTCAGTGTTGCTTTGGGAATCTAATGGAAATGCATTAAAAAGTGAATTGAAATGTGAAAAGCATAACCAAATAGCAATTCAATAATACTATTAGATCCTGAAATCTGTCACGTTAAAAGGGGACTGTGTATCATTAGAAAAAGCAGCTTTTCTTTAGGAAAATTAATTACTCTTCTGCCAGATAGTGACTTAGACAATGTGGATGAGCAAGACAGATGCACTGAATTGAAATCTATGTTGGTGGTAAATAAATGTGAAACTCACTTAATCGTTATGTGAGCATAAGAGAGTCGTTTAGGTTCTCAGTGTCTCAGAGTTTTTCCCCCACACACACTTAAAATCAAGATAATCTGAGTGTGTTACTTTATAAAGTTGTGAGAATTAAGTCAATGTTTGTGTACCCCCCAAGTTCATACTGAAACCTAACACCCGTGGCAATAATATGAAAAGGTGGGACTTTGAGAAGGTAGAGCCCTCATGAATGAGATTAGCACCGTATGAAACACATTTCTAGTAGCTTGTTCACTTTTTCTGCCATGTAAAGATACATAGAAGGCACAATCTATATGGAACACACCTTCGCTAAACACTAAAACTGCTGGTGCCTTGATCTTAGACTTTGTAGCTTCCAGAACTGTGAGCAATAAATTCCTATTGTCTATAAATTATCCAGTCTGTGATATTTTGTTATAACAATCTGATATAAGACAGGGAAGTAACACATGCTTGACACAATGACTGGCACACAGTGCTAAAATAATGGTTTTAAATATATATGACCATTTGCCCACAGGGAATGGAAGATATACTTTCCTTTAAAATACTACATTGAAAGGAAAACATATTAATCTCTGAAATATGGGTAGGTTCCTTATTGGTTTAAGACATGATTAAAACTATTAGCTCCATAATTGTTGAGATTTAGTCTATTCTGTTCACCTTTCCGGCCAATAAATTCATTTAACTGATAATGGGAATTAAGTTTCTAAAACACAAACTCTTGGGGAAGACATTCAAACAATAGCAAGGGATTTTTTGCTTAAAGAATAGGTGTGTGATACATGGATTTAATCTGCCATTTTAGCAGATGTTAGGAATACAGATAGGATAACCCAGAAAGGATCTCTAGAGCCACTGTGTTTTACTTGGGTATATTGTCTTGATAAACACAGGAGGACAACAAAATATTAGTAATATTATTTCAGAATATCAGAGAAAAATACTCTTCCTGGCATGACAGAGAGATAGGATAACAAGGTAAGGTGGTCAGATTTTAAAAATTCTATTGGCTGATAGAGCTACTCAGTTGCAACACATGCTAACCTTCAAATAAAATGAGACATGATTCCAAGGACAGACCCTTGAGCCCAGAGGGTGGGGCAGCTATCACCAAAGGCACAGAAGGAGGGGCAAACCATGTGGGATTCTTTGTATACCCTAAAACCTAATGGGAAAAAAAAAAAAAAAACCTAATGGGATATGCCCTGCTGGGTTTCATGCTTTCCTGGGACCAGTACTGTTTTTTACTTCCAATAACCCCCTTTTGGAATGAAAATGTCTATTCTATTCCTGTCCAACCATAGTATTTTGGAAGTGAAAAACTTCTTTTCTAATTTTGAGAGCCACGGATAGAAAGGAATTTTGTCCCAAGGTGGATCTTACAAAAGGTACCACCTATATCTGATTTAGAAGACTGGACAATTATATTTGGAATGTAGTGAGTTGGGGAAATTTATATCAGATTTAGGAGTTAGAGTTGATGCTGGAATGATTCAAGACTTCCCAAGAGATTGAGACATTATAAATCTGATTTTCATATGGGAAAGTCACTTGAGTTTGGAAAAACAGATGGCAGCATGTAGTAGGATGAATAATGTCTCCCCAAAATTCATGTTCATTCAGAACTTTGGGATGTAAATTTATTGGGAAAATGGTGTGACATAGATATTAATGTGGACAAACAAGTATCCCATATCATTTATTGAAAATACTATTCTTTCTCCATTGAATTGTCTTGCATCCTTATCAGAAATCAATTGTAGATATATGAGCTCATTTCTGGACACTCAATGCTATTATGTTGATCTATATGTTTACTTTAACAGTATTACACTACTTTAGTTACTATAGCTGCATAATGTACATGAATATACACACACATGCACACATTTATGTCCCACCTTTGTTCTTCTTTCTTAAATTTATTACAACACTGTGTCCCTTGAATTTTATTTATTTAATTTAATTAATTTATTTATTTGCAGTTTTTGGCTGGGGCTGGGTTTGAACCTACCACCTCTGGTATATGGTGCTGGCACCCTATACTTTTAAGTCACATGAATTTTAATATAAATATTTGGGACAGCCTAATCATTTTTGCAAAAAAGGCATTGCAAAAAAAGATCTTGATAGGGGTTATATTGAGTCTATAGACTGACTTGAGGAGCATTGCATAGTAATAATATTAAATTCTCTCATTCATGATGATGGGCTTCCTACCTTCCATTTATTTAGTTTTTCTTTAATTTCCTCCAATGACATTTTATATCTTTCAGTGTACCAGCTTTATACTTTATAAAAAATGTATTCCTAATATAACTTTATTTATTTTGCTATTATCAGTTTTACTGCTCTAAATTACACTGTTTTCTCAAATTCATTTTCAGAATGTTCTTTGCTAATATATAGAAGTAAAATATATTTTTGTATTGTACAACTTTGGTGACTTGTTTTCTATCGCTAAATGTTTTTTTCTGGTTTCCTTTGGATTGTTTAAATACCAAATCATGTTATCTGCAAACAGAGATAGTTCTGGCCCTTCCTTTCAAATCTGGGTATCTTCATTTTCTTTTTCCTGATTTCAGTAGAAAGCTTTTAGTCTTTCACCTATTAACTATTATGTCAGCTACAAGTTTTGGTCCATGTGCTTTATTAGCTTGAGAAAATTTCCTTTTATTCCTAGTTTTTTTTTCCTTTTTAGTGTTTTTATCATGAAAGTGTGATAAATTTTGTCAATTTTTTCCTGCCACTATTGAAATGATCATTTTTTCTCCTTTAATTAGATGAAAGAGGTATATTTCATTGATTTTTTTTGGCGTGTAGCAAATTGTCTTTATTCTGGGCCACCTTATATACACTGGTGGTCACGTACACACTTAATCTATAATCTATAGCTTTTTCTCATTACCCAACTTCTTCTAACTATAATTAACTACCGGAAAAACATTCACTCTACAAATCAACACATTACTTTCTGTTTTTACATTCTTCTTAGACATGCGTCATCTTTTGAATATAGGCTCTCAATAAAGATCATAAAGAGCTCCAGGGGAGTCTGGTGAATGAAACCCCTCAAGCACACACTTAGTTAACCCAAAATGGATTTATGACTTTGTTTTTCTACAGAGCAGAAATCTTTAGGCCCCAAGACATTATGTACAGACAGACATATGTCATCCTCTGATCC
>CAUYON010117626.1:0-41910 GCA_963573935.1 Arctocebus calabarensis
CTTTCATGTTTACATGGATGGAGCTGGAACATATTCTTCTTAGCAAAGTATCTCAAGAATGGAAGAAAAAGTATCCAATATACTCAGCCCTACTATGAAGCTAATTTATAGGTTTCATATGAAGGCTATAACCCAACTATAGCACAAGAATATGGGGAAAGGGAGAAGGGAGAGGAGGAGGGTGTTGGGGTAGAGGGAGAGTAATTGGTGGGGCCACACCTATGGTTCATCTTAGAAGGGTACAGGTGAACCTTACTATCTGTAGAATACAAATGTCTTCATACAATAAGTAAAAAAATGCCATGAAGGCTGTGTTAATCAGCCTAGGCTGATGCCATGAAGGCTATGTTAATATTTTGAAAATATTTCAGATTGTATATGAAACCCGCACATTGTACCCCTTGATTGCACTAATGTACACAGCTATTATTTAATAATAAAACAAAATAACAATAAAAATAAAAGAAATAAAAAATTTAAAAAAAGAAAAGAATAGAAATGTATTTTAATCTATGTTCTTTTAGTACTAAATGAATAGATTAAATATAGAGGTAAAGATGCTGGGGCGGGGAAATACTCAGTCCAGTGCCACCTGCTAGGGGCAATATCTTTTCCTTTCCCATATGTAGACTTGTCACTGGCCATGCTGATTGACTTGAAATTGCATAGACATAGTTGTCTCCACTTACCTGTGGGAGATATGTTTTAAGATCCCCAGTAGGTTCCTAAAAACCTCAGATAGTCCAGAACCCTTATGTGTACTGACTTTTAATTCAAGATTGTTCTGTGTTTTTCAATGCATTCTGTGAATAACTTAATCATGACACAAGTGGAACTTCTGTAAGGTTTATTTCAAATGATTACATCCTTGCTAGATACATAGTGCTTGAGGTGAAAGATTCAAATGTTTCACTCCTTGGCCTATAGTAGGTGTTCAATAAATTGTTGTTGCTTGAAGAATCTGTCAATAAATATCTTTTGCAGTTGGCATTCTAAGTTCTGATTGGTAGATTTGTAGGATGATCCCTCCTCCCCAGGTGTGAATAATCACTTAGGACAAAGTTAAGATGGCTGGCACCAAGATGATCACCTGGGGGCTCCATCCTCTCTTGTCCTCCTTCCTCAGGAGAGCTGCTCTTAACTAAATGCCTAACATTTATTTACTATTTATATATATATACATGCATCTAGACCATTCTTTGTATTTTATGTCTCCTCTATAAATATACTAGGTTTAATTGATTTATTTTTATTGGATAATTAGAAGCATAGGTAATCTACGTTCTGCAGTAGTGTTACAAATCAAGAAGTAGCATTTCTTAAACAATGGAGACATTTCAGACTCCTGTAAATTCTAATGTGGGACAAAGAGTATTACTTTACATTTTAACTCCGCAACCTGGAATATATGTCTGCAAAGTGCACTGTGGTAAGGCAAGAAAAGGACAGAGGAATTGCACTGATTATTTTCATATATTTTGCTCACGTTAGATGATCAGAACTAGTCACTTTATCAAACATAAGTGCAAGGTTTCTGGAAAATGTAGAAATGTACATTGAATATTTGGGTACAGGTATAAGGGCTATCTAGACTGTTGTTTATATCACCATAAACACTCTCTTGTATGCCTGAGTGTACATGTGAGCGTTTCTCTGGGACAGAAATAGGATTGCTGTTACAGTTTGCATATTTTCTACTTTGCTAGTGCTGACATATTGCTCTCCTACAGGGTCAGGCCAAATTATGTTCTTTAATTAACTCTGAAGCATCTATATTGGCATTTCCACATCTATCTCTGTTATGTTGATTGCTGTACATCTCCATTACATCCAAGTCAGCAAAAAGAAATAATGTTATCTTTTTTTTTTTTTAAATGAGGTCCCTAAAATACCTCTAGTCTCCAAAGATTTATAGATGAATTTTTTTGGAGAGAGCTATTTAATCTCTTGAATTATTTCTATGTCAATGCTGTGTTTGTTTCAATTACTATACTTTTGTAATAAGTCTCAGTATTACTAGGATTAGCCAATTTCCATGTTCTTAGTATGTGGAAATGCATTGTTGTTCTTGAATATTCAAAATTCAGTTGGAATGTCTAATGAATGGAATTACATGGATTTTATAGATTTATTTGAAGATAATTTCCATCTGTCAATTAATAAATATTGTGATAACAAGGTATTACATTTTATTTATTCAAGGGTTAAAATTTCCTTTATAAGGTATTTCCTAAGGTGATTTCTTACATCATTTCAGTCTTTTTATTCCACAATGGGAATATTTAAAGCTTATGCATTTATTTGAAAATATAGTTTATCTATGTGAGACTGTCTTTATGTTTCATTTCATATTCATTCAGTTCTAAATTTATTAATATTTATTCTGAATTCCTGAGTAATCCATGAGGCATTTAGAATGGCCTTATTTTCTAAGTATTATGGTAGTTTTAGTTTCTCTTTTCCTATTTCATTATAATTTTATTATATTGTATCTAACAAATATTTCATTTTGTTTTTTTTTTCTCATGAAAAAGGATGTGGTTGATCAATGTTTTCAAGCAACTATAATCATGCCTCCGATAAACCCCATTGGCTAAGACACTGTCACTGGGCAATGATGATGTATTCAACAAATTTTCTCTCTTTGATTCAGGTGCTCTTTTTAATTATTTAATTTTTCTATTTGATATTTATGTCTTGGAGAAATAAGTTGCCTTTTATTTTTATCTTCTTTGAGACATCCTCTTTTGCCTTTTATTTTCATCTTTTTTGAGATATTTTCTTTATTATAATATTTTAGTAATAAAATATAAAAGTTTCTGGTGTGTACCTTAGAGTAGAACTTTTTCCCTGCTTGTGGTTTTTTCATGCCCTCTACTCTGGTGTATGTTTCTATAATGTTCATCAGATTTGCACAAGCTCTATTTATTATATATATTAATAATGTATATATACACACACACATATATATACTCACACAAATACATAAATGTGTGTGTATATACATATACACACATATGGTCTTGTGCTTTAATTCTTATAACATTTGTTTTATTTTTTCTCCATTTGTTTATGTTTTTCATCACACCATTACACATATGGATCATTGTCATAATAGCTGTTTCCTTCTCCTTTTCTGTTAATTCTATCATTTCATTTTTCTTCAGGTTATGAGTGATACTTTTGATTCTTCATTAATCAGTACTTTTGAATTGGGCATTAAACAATCAGAATTTTTATTTTAAGCCCTGTATTTTTGATGATTATTATTATTGCATATCTTAAAGAGTAAGAATGATAGATTTTCTTTCCATCTGGAAATTAAGTACTTGTGGATTAGTTTGACTTTTTCAAGTTTATTTTTGAATTTGTTTTGAATATGACCAGAGGAGCATTTTTACAGTTAATTCAGTCCCACTTTTTTTTTTTAATCTTTAATCCAGTGAGAGTCTACCTTAATTAATGGTGAGAGGTATGGATCCAGTTTTAGTCTTCTACAGGTCGCCAGCTCAAATTATTTAAATTTTATTTTTAGTAGAGATGGGGTCTTGCTCTTGCTTAGCCTAGTCTTGAGCTCCTGAGCTCAACCATTCCACAGACCTTGGCCTCCCAGAGTGCTAGTATTACAGCCATTGCACCTAGCCAAATTGTTTAAGTTTTAAATGAAATTGTCAAGAAAACTAGTTTCAAATGAAGTCAAAGGCATGGATACTTATTTTTCTAATTAAAAATTAGTCACTTGTTTCAGGTTGAATAAATTTCACTATTTTGCTCATCTGAAAGGCATTAGAGTAGTTTTAGAGTTGTGTTTACCTTAATAAAGAAAATGCATCATCTCAAGAGAGAGGTTATCATCTTCAGAATTGTTCACAACCTAATTTAGTCTTATCATGGGCACTTGCTTTAAAGTAGGGGAGTGAGTTCATGACTTCAGTTAATCCCTATTATTTTGAAATAATAACTTTAGTATTTGTTTTTTATAATTCATCTTCAAAATAACTTTGCAAACAAGGTTCTCATACTCTTTGTGCAGGAAGAAATGAAGGATCAGAGGTTGTGTGTTTGCCCAAAAGGGCCCAACTGAAGAAAGGGGTACTTGTCAGGACTTGAAGTCTTAGGTACATTCTAAGATACCCGCTGTCCTAAAAGGCATCTACTGGGTCAACTCCTAGGACTCATTCTGTCCCCCAGGAATTTCACTGGGGGCCAGAAGGGTGGGAGAAGATGAAAAAAGTGTATCCTAAAAATGATACAGCCATGTCCAGGAAACAGCAAGCAGAGGAAAAATTAGAATAGTGGGAGATCAAGATGGAAAGATAGGTTGGGTCTAAAACGTTAAAGTGCCCCTGACATTATCAAGGAGATTTTCTCACTTCAGTATGCAAGGAAGAGTGATTAAGGTTCTTTTTGGACAAGAAGAAATAACAAAGGAAAATTAATGTAAGTGTATAATGGATTAGATAAGATAACAGAGTTAGAGGCAAGGAGAAGAGTTATAATGTAATAGTCCAAAGCAAGAAGTACCTGCTTAGTGTGAAATTTCAAAACAGTGATGCTAACACAGCTGTGATTTAATATTAGATGAACAAAGTTTTACTAATCACATATAAATTCCAGCACTAGAGATACAAAACAAATATAGTGCTAGTTATTTAAGTGGCTTATAGGCTTGTGGTGGGAAATCAGCATGGCCACAAAAGGCTGGGAGTCTTGTAGGTTTTACGCAAAGGATAGAAGAAACAGAAAGGGGGTAGATTTGGTACATGCTGTATAACTGAACTTAGAATGCCAGGTAACATTTGATGTGGGGTCAACGAAAGCATAGTTGTGAGGAACTGGGGACAAGTCAGAGTTTGAGGGAGAAAGGAAGCAGAGGACTCTGGTGAGGGTTGATAGACATGACCAGGGAAGGTGATGTGCATATAACAACTCAAAGCTGGGCAAGCTCATTAGGGGAAGAAGCATTTGTTTTGTGGGAGAATTCTATTTTAAAATCTCAACCAGTCATCCCAATATATTGTCTAATAGGCTGTTAGACACACAGAATTAGGGTTAGAGGAAGAACCCAGAGTCAACACTATTGATCCAGGACCCAATCTCATGGGGTGACCACTGGAGCTAGGGTCATCACCATGGAGACAGAAGCAAGGACTAGATTACATGTGTGTAATAGGATTGATGAAGGAAGTCGATCTTCTAAATTTGAGTAGGGTGAGTATTTGAATCAGATGAATTTTTTAAAGTTGAAGTGGATCTACAGCTTAGCTTATTTAAAAAAATATGGCACTCTATCCATACCCCTTTATTTTGGCTCTGAAGCCTCATGGACCTTTTGGCTGAGACATTGTATTGAGTACTCTAGAATGAAAAGTCATAGAAAAATGATCAAAGTTTAAACCAAATTATAGGAAAATCAGAGTTTAAAAATTATTAAGTTAAAAACGTATCAGGTGGCACTTACAATATTGTTCAGAGGTTGTACCAAAATTTGTGGTTAGAACTAGAGAAGGCTAGTCCAGAGAGACTCATTTCTGGCAGGGGCAGGGCCTGTGTAACAGGGTTCACTCTTCAAGTGCATGTTAAAGCTCTGTCTCCTAGAGGGGCACAGGAGGACATTTCCACCTTGGAAGAGACAGGTGCATCTTTGCCTTTATAATCCCTTGGTTTATGGGTGAGCTCCTGCCTGCCAGAACCCATGTCCCAATCTGGCTTTTATTCATTTGTCCATTACTTAATGGACTTACTTATTCACTGCATTCATGCCTCCTTCGTTCTTTCATATAACCGATGTTCACTGAGTTGCTGCAAAGTGGTGCACACTGTTCCAGGCATCTGGGGGCACAAGTGTGAACATGTGTGTTGCTAGTGTAGACAGAACACATCTTATCACTGTATGAACAATAGGTTAAACGCTTTGAACGTGGAATGGCTGTACAATCCCATGTGTCCACTCAGGATAACATATTTGGAGAAGGTTTCATATAAGAGGTTGCAGGGAGATTGGGAAGAAAAGACCCCATTCTTGGCAAGGGAAAATACCCTGGAAAAGGGGAAAAAAACAGAGAAATAAGCTGAACAAGGTAGAATAAAAATAATTTAGCTAGCTTACTTCTAAAATAACAGTTGAATTACTTGTCTGGGCAGTATCTGCTTTCACTGGAAGCATGGCCTGTAAGAGATACAGTTTACGAACACCCTCCTAGGTCTGTAAGCACTCTGAAGGACAATGGCCACAGCAGAAGCTTCCTGCAAGGGCTGGGAAGGAATAATAACAAGGCTGACCCTTGCCCAGTCAACAGTCAACAACCTTCCATAAGCAAATACCCATTGTGGGGATTTATATTATAGCCACGGAAGAGATCAAGGGAACAGCTCTAGCTCTGAGATATGGGCGGGAGGGCTTGTACCCTAACTACAGAGGAAAACACCTCTGGGTGGAGATAAGGGGAAAATTCCTCTTTTCCATCATTTCTTCAGAGGAGAACTGATGCCAGCATATCTGCTCCACAGAGAAACTAGAGGGTTATAACCTCCCCCAAAGGGAGGGATGGATCTGTGCATGACTACGAACAGGGGGCTTCCTCCACACAAGCCACACGTTCCAGATTTCTCAAGGCTGCCCAGACCCTTAAAGTCAGTGATTATAGTTTGAATAAGAACTAATATGCTTACACATAAAAACTGCTGACATTTTTGTTTCCTTTCTCAGCTTACCCCCTCAGCTAAGTAAGAAAATAGCCTTCAATAAAAGCTGGGTGGAAGAAGCACTTAGGGCCGCTTGCTGAAGCCCCACAAGCTATAGGTGGACTCTGTGCCCACTTTTTAAAACTCTATTCTCTTTGTCCTGCCTCTTTATTCCTTGCCCACTTTTACTTTCATTTTTCCCAGTAGATTGCCACCATTTTGACCCTGGCAGAGGCAACATTTTAACCTTGGCTAAAAGGGTGAGGAGGAGCTTGTTGAGTTGAGCATCAGGGGTGAGTCAGGGATATACCTCTTTAGGCACAGAAAAGACCTTTTGAAAAGAATATGGGTGTTTGCCAGTGGGTCTGTTCAGGGAATGCCAGGCAGTGTTCATAATGGAGTTGTCAGAAGATGAGGCTGGAAAATCAAGTGAGGGTCACATAAGGAAGGGTCCATCCTGTCATGTAGAATTTCTTTTATTTAAACTTGAACTCATTGATCAGAGAACTTCCTAATTCCAGTGTAGTAATTCTAATGGTTCTTGTTGGTTATTAATTGATAAAAATTAATAACCAATAGTCTTTGATTCAATTTTTATCTTTGCTTCTTATAACCCCTCATTGCAATTTGACATGGAAAATATCTTTAAAAGCAACCATCCTCCTACTTGGTGGGTCATTACTGTTAAAATCGATTTGAGTCCAGAGTAGTACCAGAAAATGGCATAAAGTGAATCTGGTTTCTAAGCTTCATCTCAACAAGGATAATGTGTATTTAAACCTTCCTTCTTAAAAAAAAAAAAAAAATACAGCAATGCTTTTACTATCCAGGGATATTAAAATACCTACCAATACACATTTGTCTTTAGCATGACTATGATTTTTTTTCCTAAAAAAATTAAATTAAGGAGTAATATAAATAAAAATTTTAAGGACTAGAAGGTTTATTTTGTTTGTGTTAATTTCATTAATTGTGCCTAAATCTTGTGTTAAGAACTAAGAAAATACATAGGATGGAATACTTTATTTATTCCAAAATAAAATGGTAGTTGTTGTGCTTGCTATAAGAGTACAATGATTCCAGGACCCATTGAAGATTTTTCAGTCTGAGCTTTGAGCTTGTGGTTTATCTTGTTAAGTTTTTAGACTCTTCACAAAAACATTTCTATAAAGAAAAATATCCTCAGCTAGGGAACATGGAGGAACGCCAGGCACTTAGCTGATCTTTGTAAATTGGCAGGCTTGGAGAAATATCTTCCAACTGATTTTCAGACACAGCATTAGCAATCAACAAATATTTTCTGAGCATTGCACATACACATGAAGAATTTCTTTGAAATAAAATGCTAGAAAAATAGGATGTGCTCTTAAGGGTGATGTTGGACTCTGCTTCTTGGAGACATAATGGGCCTATTCCTACTCTTTCACATAGCTTTGTGAAAGTGGCATGATCCTTTGGGGGAGAAATGTCATATATTCCCCTTTGTGTATGCTCAAAGAGAAAGATATAATTTAAATTGTAAGTCAATATTAACATTTCCATTAAGGTGTTCAGGTGTCTTTGTGTCTGTGTGTGTATGTGGGAGTGGGGTGTGCCTGTGCCTACTTGGAAACTGGGTGTGAAGGTAGTTAGAAGTTTGAACTAAAAACAATGTCAATGAATAGCCTTCAAAAGGGTAAAATACTTAGGAAAAAATTTAACTGAGGAGGTTAAAGATCTGTACACTGAAACTATACACTGATGAAAGAAATTGAAGAAGACAATGGATTGGAATAATTAATATTATTTAAATGTCCATACTACCCCCAAGTGATCTACAGATTCAATATAATTCCTATCAAAATTCTAGTGGCATTTTTCGTGGAAATAATAAAAACCATCTTAAAATTCATGCAGAATCACAAAACTTCTCAAAAGTCAAAGCAATCTTGAGAAATAAGATCAAAGCCTGAATCATCATGCTTATTGATTTCAAACTATATCACAAAGTTATAGCAATCAAAACAGTGTGGTACTAATAAAAAAACAGACACATAGACCAATGGAACTAAATCAAGAGCCTAGAAATAAACCCCCACATAGTCAACTGGTCTTTGACAAGAGTGCTAATGATACACAATGGGGAAAGTGTAGTCTGCTTAACTAATGGTGTTGTCCATGTTATCTACTTGCAAAAGAATAAAATTGTATCCTCATCTTAGACTACAGGCTGTCCCTGAGTTACAAAAATGTGACTGACATATGACTTGCACTTATGAATGGATGCTATTACAGGTAATAGGTAAATGTATCTTTCCAGCTTACATATTAATTTAACTTAAGAACAACCTACAGTACCTATCTTGTTTGTAACCCAGGGACTGCCTGTCTACACAAAAATATTAACTTGGAACACATTACAAACTTAAACATAAGACTTGAAATCATAAAATTCCTAGAATAAAAAATAGCAAGAAAATATTTGATTTTGGTCTTAGCAATAATATTTTTGGGTATAACCACAAAAGCATAGGAAACAAGTAAAGAAAAACAAATGGGACTGCATCAAACTAAAAACTTCCTGTACAGAAAAAAGTCAACAGAATGAAAAAGCAACCTGCAAAATGGAAGAAAATATTTGCAAGGCATATGTCTGACAAGAGGTTAATATCAAATGTATGAGGAACACATACAACTCAATAGTAACAACAAAAATCCCAAGAAACAACAAAAAGTCCCCAAGCCAAAAAATAAATAATTCAGCTTAAAAGTGAGAAAGGACCCAAATAATTTTCCAGAGGAAACATACAAATGGACAAGTAAATGAAAAGGTGTTCATTACCCCTAATCAGTAGGGAAATGCAAATCAAAACCACAGTAAAATGTAGTGTCACCTCTTGCATATTAGGATGGTTATCATCAAACATAGAGATAACAGGTGTTGGCCTAATGTAGAGAACAGAGAATCCTTGTACACTGTCGATGGGAATGTAACTTGGTACTCCTATTGTGAAAAACAGCATAGAGGTTCCTCAAAAAGTTAAAAATAAAACTATTGCATCTCAGCAATCCCACTATTGGTATATATCCAAAGGAAATGAAATCAGTATCTTGAGGACATATCTACACTCTCTTGTTCATTGCAGAATTATCTATGGTAGCCAAGACATGGAAAAAACCTTGGGGTCCCTGGATGGATAGATAAAGAAAATGTGGTATACATATATATAGTGGACTATTGCACAACCATAAAAAGAAGTCGATTTTGCTGTTTGCAACAACATAAATGAACCTGGAGGAAATTATGCTAAGTGAAATAAGCCAGATGCAAATACTGCGTGAGCTCAATTATGTGTGGAATCTAAAAAAGTCAAACTCGCAGAAGCAGAGTAGGGTGGTGGTTACCAAGGCTAGGATGGGGGCGAAATGGGGAGATGTTGGTCAAAGGGTACAAACTTTCCTTTATAATATGGATAAATTCCAGGGCTCTAATATACATCTTGTGACTTTTGGTGATAATCCTACATTGTATACTTGGAATTTGCTAAGAATAAATCTTGAGTGTTCTTATCACACACACAAAGAATGGTACCTATGTAAGGTGATGGAGGATGCTTTAATTAGCTTGATGGGGGCCATCATTTTACCACGTATATATACATGAAAACGCATTGTACCCCTTAAATATATGTAATTTTAATTTGTCTATTAGACTTCTGTAAAGCTGGAAAACAAATAATGGAAGTGTTTAACCTTCTTGTATCTCTTTGCAATCCTGAATTTTATCCCTCTTTCCCTTGCTCTGCCACTTAAAACCTGTTCAGTGTGGGAAAAGAAATGAAAAATCCTATTCTACCCTTAGCATCAAGAGAAGCCGTTGAGCATAGGTCTTTTACGTGTCTCTTGAACCCACGTCTTCATCATATGTAGCTGAATTTTTTTTTTTAACACTACTGCAAACGAGGGTCTCATTCATTGCAGCAAATTTATTTGGCTGTGCTGTTGGAAAGAAACTCGTCTTTGCAATCCAGCCACGCACACCATTAGCTGTGGGAGTCAGAGGCATATGATTTTTGGATGGACAGATTTTGCTGCAAGGGGTTTTAGACCTCTTTAGGGGCACTCTTTTTTGATTTGTGTTATTGGAGGCAGAACTGGTACACTTTTTATTCTTACTTGGGACCTAATGGAAAGATGAGTTATACTCTTTTTGAACTAAAAGGAAAATGAATAAAGTGGACCTGAATTGTATGCTTGGGAGTTAAAAATAAGCAAGAACTGACTTTTTAAACTTTCCCTTCCGAGGGTGAAGTCTTGGCAGTGTGCACGTGAGTGTCTAAATTCTGCCAGGAAATTCTCCTGAGAACAGCTTCTGCTCCTTTTTTTGCGGAGTGTGGTCACACCCAGTGGCCACTGAGGCTAATCGCATGTGCGTATTCCCCAGGGATACCTGAGAAAGAGCAGCTGACCTTAGTCACTTCCTCCCGCAGTTGCCAGAGGCCAATTTGGATAATAGCAGAACCACCTTGTTCCTTTCCTTTGTTCCGAAATGTAGTGCCTGGGTAGGAAAAAGCCCCACACCATTCAGGATGTTAACAATAGCAGCATTAACAGTCATTGGACTCCTACTGAGTCTGTTATTCTTTAAATTAGGACCCATGAATATAATGAGATGGATTTTTCCGAGGGAAGGAGGACAGGCTGAAACAAAGAGGCATTGCTTTTTATTCTCCTTCCCTTTATTTGCGCATAATTTAAACATGTTGCAACTTAACTGTTCTTTTCATTTTGTTTTTGAGTAGGGGAGCGATAAGATGTTAATGTTAGCAAAAAAAGGACCACCTTTTTGAATGCAAATAGGGGCAGAAACCCTATTTGTAGAAATTTAAAGAACTGTAGGAAACAACTCCAAAACATGCATCCTCCATTAGCATCACAATGACACGTTTTTCTTGCTTGCTCGGTTTTTAAAATTCTCTTAGTAGATACTATGAAGGCTCCATTTCCACGCAGGGGAAGGCACAGCTCATGGATGCAAGCGTTAAAATTGTGTTTGTGACTTGTTCCTTCATAAAGTCAGATTTGTAACTATGTGGGGGGCTTCTCACCAGGTGAAAATGTAGCCTACTGTGTTTTAGGAGAGAGCGTGTTAGGGCCTTCTTTCCTTGGGCTGTGGATACATTTTTCACACTTTACGAGGTCTTTTCAAGGGCTGCATATTGTACCGGGTTCTTACACCAGGTCTGATATTCATTCCAAACTTCATTTTTCTAATTGAATAGTCCTCTGGGCACCCAGTCCATCATGATCTCACCCTTGTCTGAAGTTCAATTATTTGGCACTTTCCAGAAAAATAGAGACTTTAATCACCCCAAATAAATTGAAGCCAAGGATCAGAATCTGGTCCTCAGCTCCAAGCCTAAGGAGTAGTTGACCTTGATTTGAAAATGACTTGGCTTCAGAGTGACTCTGTCTCTTATAAAGTCAGGAGGGTGTTTCAGGAGGTCTCTGATGCTTCTTCTAGCTCCTTGAGAGAGTAGCTTTAATCAGATCCTCTTCCCTTCTCTTAATCATTTCCACAACCCATTATTTTCTTCTCAAAGCTATTCATTTCTTAATTAAAGACAGATATTTATAATGAGCCCTGCAGTCTCTGGGCTAGTGCTTTGATCCCCGTCTGCCATCCTCCTTCATTTCAGAGCTTCCTGTAAACCCTGCAGCCATGGTCTACTACCAGATATCTCCTGTGGGGGTGGTGATGTGTGTTCTTGTCTAACTGAAGTGCAACGCTTGTGTTTGTTCCATTGCACGGATCATTTCCCACTTGGTGCTCACAGGGGAAGATCTGTAATATTTTATAATGAAAAGCAAAGCTGATACTCAGCATGCTGTCTGTTCCTCTTTCTCCATCTGCCCCTTCCAACCTCAGCCCACTAGAACCTCCCCCTTCTGAAGAATCAATGAGGCCCCAGTCAACAGAACAATAATGACTGACACATTCTTGCCAGAAAGGTGTTTAAAGAAGTTCCATGACATTTTTGTTTGAGGGGCTCACTTTCAGTTATTTCTTTAAACAGGTAGAATATTTTCCTGCCAAAGGGACTTTGAAGCCCTTCTTCTATGGTCTTAGGAAGAAAAAAATCTGATATGCTGATAAGAACGCAGCTGGCTAGGAGAACATCAATCTCAGGATGGCCACAGTGAACACATCTGCACCAATAGTTACAACCTGTTTCAGCAGAATTGGAAGAAAATCAAAAGTTGAAGGCTTAGAGCCTCAAGGTGGAAGTTTGATAAAGTAGATAGTAAATGACCAGAGCAACCACAGCCCCTAAGCCAGAAGGCGATGGTGCTTCTCATATTTTAGTCCCATGATAATCACCTGCAGGGTTCTTACTAACCCTGAGGGCTGGGACCCACCCCTGCAGCTTCTGGTCTGTCAGTCTAGGGCAGGGCCACAGAAATTGCACTTTTAAGTGTTCCCAGATGCTGCTGATGCTGCTGTTTCTGAGATTATGCTTTGAGAACCATGGTTAGATCATGAGGAAGAAGAATTGAGGAGACACAAAGAGACAACTCAGTTCAGATAAAATGACTGTCTTACCCAATCTGCTAAAAGGTTGACATGACTTCTTAGCAGAGTCCTCAAGACTGGCAGGGAAGTCACTTGGTGACCTACCTGCATGTCCTAAACCATGAAGCTCTCATTTCAGAGTAGGGGAGGGCAATGGGCATCATTTGTTATCAACACGTTAGGGCCTAAGAACCTGCAGTCCAACCGCCTGGGACTGGGCTTTGGCTCTGCCATGTACTAACCTCATGATTTGGGGCAGATAATTTCAAAGCTCTTTGATTCGTTTTACTCACTTATAACATAGGAATAATGATAACGGCACCTGCTTGACTGCATTAAATGAGCTAATATTTCTCAAGGACTCAGATCAGGGCTGGCTACTCAAAACGTAGTAAAAATAGAAATTACAAGAACACTTTCAATCACTGTTATGTGTAATATCTTGCTTCTGCTATCAAGGGTGGACCAAATCAGGTAAATATGACATAAAGTTTTATGGAAATACTCTAACAAAGCCGATTATGGTTTGATTGTGCTACGTGGTATGTGATGACATTTGGTTTATCTATGTCCTTAAAACAGAGACATGAGGGACCATGAGGGACACAAAGGAACTATTTCTACACAAAAAATGTACCTTATCTCTCATCCTTGTCTATGTATCTAGATATCTACCTACCTATCTACCTATCAGTCATCTATTGACCAATTGAAACTTTCTCCCAGACTGTGCATTACTTTATAGAGGTATAGTCTGAAGAGTACAAGTTTTAATTTTAATTTGTTGATTTTTCATTTAACATTAAATGTATTTTGTGTCCTAGGAAAACTTTTCCTGTCTCAAGTTAGTGAAGATTTTCTTTTTTCTCCCACGTATTTTTCTTCTGGGGGGCCTAATGTAGCCCTACTCAGACCCTTTCTCCTCCCCCTCCTCCTTCTCTCCTCCTCAAACAAGGATACAAAGTCCTGGCCAGCCTCACCACCCAGAAGTTCTTGCCAAAAAACCTTACCCTAACCTGACAGGCAACCTGAGGAATGTGCCGATGCCCCAGGGCCCCATGTAGGTGGTCTCTAACTGCCCCCTCCCCCAGAGGCCATCCTTGCACTGCCCATATGACTCTCCCCTTTCAATAAACCTGGCCTGAACATCTCTGTGGCCTTGTCTCTGGCACCACTGTTTACACCTTTCATTTTCTAGAAGTTTTATGATTTTAACTTTTATGTTGAGTCTTTGAATACATTTCAAATTTTTGTGTGTGGTGTAGCATAGCAATTGAGGTCTATTTATTCCACACCAATGTCCAGGAGTTCCAGCATTGGTAGTGAACCAAAAGTCTACACTGTCATCACTGAAATGCCTTGGTGGTTTTGTGCAAATTAACTGACCCTGTGAGTTTGGAACTACTTCTGGAATCAATTGTTTTATTATTTTGTGTGTCTGTCCTTACACAAAAATCGCACTGTCTTGATTTCTACTCCTTACATAGTAATTCTTGAACTCAGTCAAGGGAAAGGCCTCCAATTTTGTTCTTTTTTTCTCAAAATTGTGTTGGCTATATTCTAGGTCCTTTGCATATCTAGTACATTTTAGCAAAGCTTGTTTTTTTGTTGTTGTTGTTTGTTTTTTTTGAGACAAAGTCTCACTCTATGCCCTATGTGGCGTCATAGCTCACAGCATCCTCAAATTCTTTGGCTCAAGTGATCCTCTTGCCTCAGCCTCCCAAGTAGCTGACACTACAGACGCTTGCCACAATGTTGGCTATTTTTTAGAGATGTGTCTCACTCTTGCTGAGGCTAGTCTAGAACTCCTAAGCTCAGGCAATCTACCTGCCTCTGCTTTCCAAACTGCTAGGATTGTAGGTGTGAGCCACCACGCCCCACCCAGAGCTTGTTTATTTTTATAAAACAATCTGATGGGATTTTGATCATGAATGCCTTGAAGCTGTGAGCAATTGGAAAAACGTTTATCTTAATAATATTGAGTGTTCCAATTCACGAGCAATTCTATTGCTCTGTTTATTTAAATCTTTTATTTCTTCTACCAGTGTTTTATAGTTTTCAATGTACAGGTCATTCATATCTTCGCTAAATTTCTTCCCTAAATACATTTTTTGTGCCAATGTGAGTATTATTGTTTTTAAATTTCAGTTGAAACTGTTTATTGTTAGTATAATTATGCATCAACATTGTAAGGAAGAAAACCATCTTTTCCTCACCCATGACAAGGTTCATGGCTGACACCACTACAATAAAAGACAGATTAACAAGAGAAAAGCATAACCAATTTATCTAATCAAAGTTTTACATGACATGGGAGCCTTCAGAAACAAAGACACAAGGAAAACCACGCATTTTATGTTTGGATTTGATGATGAATGGGTGCTGCTATCTGATTGGATGGATGCATGTGGCACAGATGGACAAAAAGGGAATATTATCTTCACAGTGTCTGTTTGTTCAGATTCTTCTTGGCCTGTGGGTACTGGGAAAGACCACTCTGGCATGAGGGCTTTATGACCTACTTTCAGGGGAGATAAATCAGAGAATTCTTTTATGACCATGCTTCAGAGGAGAAAGGAGATCAGAGAAAGAACATGAGAAAGTCAAAGAGATATTTCGACTTAAGTGGTTTTCTCGATTTCCTTCAGCTTAAAATACTCAGTATGCCAAGGTGTCCTATTTTGGGGTGGCATTTCCTACACCCCATGAATTTGATATCCTTTGGTCTTAGGAAATTCACTTAGCCAATTCTTGTAACTTTTTGTTAATTCCTTAGAATTTTCTAGATAGACAATTGTGTTTTCTACAAATAAAATTCTTGCTTTTAAATTTTATGCCCTTCATTTTTGTACTTGCTTTATTGCACAGCATAAGAGCGTAAGCATAACATTGCACAATAGTGCTGAGTGGTGAGAGCAGACCTCCTTGTCTTTCTTCTTTCTCCAGTCTTCAGGGGAAAGCTTTTATCTGATCACCATGTAGTGTGATACCATTGCAGATTTTTCATAGAGGCCTTTTATCTCAGTGAGGAACCTTTTCTATTTCTAATTTGATGAGAACTTTTATTATGAATAGGTATTCAGTTTTCTAAAGTGCAATTTATGCATTTGCTGAAATACATATGTGTTTTTTTTCCCTTATTTGCTAACATGCATTTTATATTAATTGATTCTCAAATGGTAGACTAACCTTGTATTCCTTAGATAAACTGCACCTGGCAATGGTGCAGTTTTTTTTTAATGCATTACTGAATTCTGTTTGCTAATATTTTGTTGATAATTTTTATCTATAATTTTCTTGGAATATTTATGTTAGGTTTAATATCTGAGTAATGCTGGACTCATAAAGAGTTGAGAAATGTTCATGCCTCCTCTATTTTCTGAAAGCATTTTGTTTGAAGGTTGGTATTGTTCATCCTTAAATGCTTCATAGAATTTAGTATTAAAACTGTTAGTTCTGCTGCTTTTGCTGTGAAAAGATTTTTTTTTTTCTTTCTTTCTTTTTTCTTTTTGAGACAGAGTCTCAAGATGTAGCCCTCGGTAGAGTGCCATGGTGCACTGCTCACAGCAACCTCAAACTTTGGGCTTAAGTGATTCTCTTGCCTCAGCCTCCCAAGTAGCTAGGAGTACAAATGCCTACCACAATGTCCAGCTATTTTTTTTGTTGTTGTTTGTTTTTGTTGCAGTTGTCATTGTTGTTTAGCTGTCCTAGACCAGATTCAGATCTGCCAGTCTTGGTGTATGTGGCTGGCTCTGTAAGCTGTGTGCTACTGGGGCCAAGCCTTGGTGAAAAGATTTTAATTTTAAATTCAATTTTTTAAAAATAGATACAGAACTATTTAAATTTTATATTTTCCTGTATAATTTTCTTTTGTTGTTTTTAAGGAGATCATTCAATTTATTTAAGTTATTAAATGTATCGGTAGATTGTTTTATAATGCATGCTTTTAAGCTTTCTAACATCTGAAGGAATTTTAGTTATATCTCTTTTTAAATTCCTGGATTTAGTAATTTGTGTCTTCCCTTTCTCTCGTTTTAAGTTAGGGACTGTCAATTTTACTCATATTTTTAATGAATCAACTTTCTCTTTGCTTTCTTTGCTACTTCATTTATTTTCACTCTAATATTTATTATCTCAGTGCTTCTGCTTTCTCGGGTTTAATTTACTCTTCTTTTTTTTTAACCTCTTAAGATAGAAAGATTATCCATTTTAGACATTTCTTATTTTGTAGCAAAGATCTTTTACATAAGTAGCACAGTTGTGCCACAAGTACCATCACCACCCCATTTTACAGGTACAGAAAGTCCAGCCAACTTGTCACGGTCCCAGAATCAGAGGACGAGTCGGATCTGGATTCAGACCCAGGCGGGAAGCTCCCGAGTCTGTTGGTGGCCCCAAAGCAAAGATGAGATTGCAGGCTTTGCCCCTTTGAGGGAACTGTGAGGTCAGAGCCTCGGGGGCCCCGAGCGGTTTCTTCGGGCGTGTTCTGCACACCTCCTGGGGCGTTTCTGTCTGCCTTCGGGCCGAGCGTGTGTATGGTAAAGCAGGCTGGGCCACCACACCGGCCTGCTTAGCGGCTCCGATCACGCGGTGGCTTAGACACTCGCCAAGCGAGTATAGAAAGGAGTTTTCGTGCATCCTCGTCAATAATTGACCCCCACTTCTGCTCCACCCCACGCAGCCCCCTTGCCTCCCTCCCCCACCCCAGGTGAGGCCTGTGGGGGCCGCGGGTGGGGAGCTGTGACCCGCATAGCCGTCCTCTAGCTCCTGGGGCTGCAGGGGCCAGGCTGGGGCTGGGGGATTTCAGGGTCTGTGCCCCCGGCCGTGAGGCAGCGACTGCTCCCTGAAGAGCCCTCTGCTTAGAATCGCAGCATTTTTGGCACGTGCTCCCTGACAAAAGAACAGATGTTTCCTGCAAGAACAAAAGAGCGGGGCATAGCTGTTGGCCTAACGGTTTGCCACGAACAACTTTGGAAGCGCGAGCAACGAGTCTTCAGGAGAAGGTCCCCACAGGGTCACGAGGCCAGTGCCAGGGAATGGACGTTGCAATGGAAGAACCCCGAGCTGCCTCTCCATTTTGACAGGCAGTGCTCTGGGTGCTTTTAACCTCTCTGGAGGAACAGCAACAGGATACCCTTTCTGGCTGCGTTCATGAATTCTGTAACTGTGTGGGAACGGTCCCAAGCCTGTGTCCGTCTCCGAGATACATTTAGATGATGATTCCACGCTCTGCTGACGCTGCTCCATCAGCTTGACCTCCATATATGGGGCGGGGGCCTTAGCGACATCACAGCTCTCAGCCAAACTAAAAACACCAGAGCAAGTTTTTCTCTTCAGTGTTGGCTGGAACTTCAAAGCATGAAGAGCCCACACACAAAAATGAAAAACAAAAAGCCTTAAAAAGGGTCCAGCCTCAGAGCCCACCCCAAAGAGTTCAGCAGGCTCTTGTGCTACAAAACCTTCCACCCCGTGTATCACGTGCCACCGAGGCCAGCCGCATTCCCGAGCAGTTCCTCTGATTTTGGCTCTCTGAAGAATATCTCCTTTGAATTGTGCTTGGCTTTAGCCCAAAGGAAAGACGTTTTCTTTTTTCATCTTTCCCCTAACCAACTACCCTGATGTTTGTCAGATGAGCAGAAATGGTTAAAATATTATTTTCATTTTTTAAACTTCTTTTACCATGAACTCAACAAAGGAGATGAATGTTAGAGTTTTGTAAGTCGTCAGGAAAGACATTTACAGCATCCCCTGTTTAATCTGCACTAAGGCAACAAGAACTTTCCAAATCTTTCCTGCAGTGTCTTTGGACTTTTGCTGGAGTCACTGGGGACACATCCCACCCAGGGTGGCCCCAAGGAAATCCCAGTGCATACTTGTGGTCTGGCTTAGACTTTGGTCCTAATATTCTGATTGCTGATTTTAATAAGGTATTATATGATCACCCTCTACCAAGTGTTTTTGAAGAAATTTACTATTATTCTAATAATTTATACAACATTTTTTTGTGTTATCACTATACTAGTGATGTGGGAATGAGGAACCAAAAACTTTAAGTGGCTTAAAATTTTTGTAAGATGAATCTGTTGATAACATATGCTTTCGAGTTACTTTTATTTTTCTAATTTATGTATTTACTTTTTTTTTTTTCTTCTTGAGACAGAGTCTCACTCTGTCACCCAGCCTAGACTGCTGTAGTGTCTTGAGCTCAAGACATCCTCTAGCTCCAGACTCTCACGTAGCTGGGATGGCAGGTGCCTGCCACAATGCCCAGCTAGTTTTTCTATTTTTAGTAGAGATGGGGTCTCACCCTTGCTCAGATTGGTCTTGAACCCCTGAGCTCAAGCAATCTACTGGCCTCAATCTTTCAGAGTGCCAGGCCTATAGGCAACCGTGCTCAGCCTAATATTATTTTTCTGCAAATGTGGCTGAGGTTATACAGTTATGGAAACGTTTCCAAGAAATCTAAAGGTTCTGAAATCAGGAGGGTATATAAAATAGTTACAAACGCTCTTACATTTGGACTCCCAATATAGGGTGTGTGTTTGGGTTGAAGACCAGGAGAAGAACACATAAAAACCCAGTCATATTATTTTGTTACTCATAAAATTATACATTCTGTGTTCCAGAGACTAAATTACCATACTAGATTCCTAGAACTGGATGGGTATGAGTTAAAGGTGACAGATTTTTACCTTAACATTTTAAGATAGTGGCAGAATTGAGTTAGGATTTTCGGTAAAGGGGGGAGGGGGAAGAATCAGCACAAAAGTCAGACATCGGTGTCTGTTGCTAAGTTTGAGCCACCTGCATGGCTCTGGGCAACCAGGCTTCTCCCTCAACGCATCAGTTTCCTAATCTGCAAAATGGACACGAATCCTTTTTCTAGGACGCCTCACACAATTCTCATAAAGGTAAAACAGGCACCTACTGGTATAGGGCTTTGAAAGTAAACCATATTATACAATTCCTCAATCTGTACTTACAAGAATACATGGCAGTTTTGTGGCAGCCACATCAGAGGACACCTGGACCTCTTAGCCTCTGGGGGAGGGGGACGTGCTGAGGGGAAACTGCAAGTTTGGGTCAGAAAGTTCCAGTGCCTGAATGACTATTTTCCACGTTCTAGACGGCAATCATAATTCCACAAGCGTCTCCACTCATCTAGTTTAAGTTTATTTTCATGGCTGGATTCAAAAGTGAATCAAAAGCAATGTACATCTATTTCAATTCCAATAATTGGAATGGGAGAGACAGTGACTGAAATGAAGGAGCGGAAGGCTCACATTTCTAGGGAAATGAGAAAGTAATTTTTACAGAACTGAAAACAGTGAAAATGGAGCGAAGGAAATGGTGTGTTAGACCAATGAAATCGCTGACTCTGGAAGCGCACTAGAACTTGAGGACTGTGTTACCTTTCTTCCCTTCTTTTCTAATTGCTGGATGCTATGGCCCTGTGGAAATAAACACTGCTATGGTGTTTTTGTTCAATTATGTTTGCATTTTAATCCATACTGGTGACCCTCACCTGTCCCTGTTTAAACCTTAATGAAAACTCTGGCTTCAAAATCTCCTTGTTTGAATGAAGAGGAAAAGTATAGAAAACACACAAAAAAGTAGCTGTCCCCAAGTCAGGTGGGCAAGTGATTTGAGGTCATTTTCCAGCAGGAGTGAAATTTAACTGAAGGTATCTGCCCCTTTTTTTGTGACTAAAGACTGGATCAACAATCATGCGTGATGACTACAGATCAGTGGCTTTCCAGAAAGAGTGAAGTGTCCCTGTTAGGCTTGTGAATAAGCCTCGGTTTGCCTGGGACAGTCCAGTTTACACCGATGGCCCAGTGTGACTATTGATCTGATCTCTTTGCATCCCTAAAGTGTTCAGATTTAAGTGATAAATTATACGATTTCTCGTGCTGGGTGTTAGGACTCCTCCAACCTTATCAACTGTGGGGGGAGGTCTGGCCTAGGAAACAAAAACCCGTTGTCAGTGCACGGTACTGGGGTGGACCTTGGTGCTTTGATGACAGTTTGTTAGTCTGCGCTCTTCCCTTTAATACAAATCCCCCAACTAATTGTCTCACTAAATTCACTAAGTGCATTTTCTGGCTGCAAGATTTCTATTTGGGAAAGGTGCCAGAATTGTCAGCCAGTAAAGACTTCAGCCCTTTCTTGGCCAATTTGCCAAAAAACATCAGAGAGAGTTATTGATCTTTTCCCTTGTACTCATTCAGCTAATTTTTTTTTTCTGTTTCCTTTCTTTTCTTCTTTTTAAGCTGACATCCAATAAAAGCGATTTCTTTCAGGCGCTGGCAGCATGTCGGCACCGATACCATTCAGAGTCTGAGCCGCGGGTCCTACTCTTTCTCTATAAAGACCCGTCTCTTGGTTCCTCTGACAATGCAGGGATGTGTCAAGCTTGCTTCCTGGGGCATTCATTCCTGGGTAGCCACAAGCCTGGCCTGGCGTGCGGGACCATGTCCCCTTTGGACACTATTTGGGTACTATTGCAAGTTGCACACTTTTGCAAAACGTAACATGGTACACAAGTTATCAGGGTGATCTTATTTTGTACTTAATTTATAGAAGAGAGCCCAGAAGACTGGGCAAGGACATTTAAATGGCTAATTCATTTCTCACCAGGAGTAAGTTTCAGCTTTGGCTTTCAGAATTATGACCTATTCTTTCACAAATCTCTGAGACTGAGGGTCCCGCGCTTTCCACCCCGAGAGAAATGTGCTTCCCCCTCTTCCTAGCTGGAGGCCCACGCTCTTTTTGGCCTTGGAGGTATGTGAAGGGAGAAGGCCTGGGGAACCGCAGGCAAAATTGCCAGAGAGATGGTGACAATAAATATTTAAGCTAGCTGGGAAGCTTTTATGAACAGGACAGTGACAACTCTTAACAGATGCTGGTGGGCTCCATGCATGCTGACGGGTGTGACAGCACTTGACAGGTCGGCAACCTATTGGCTTGAATTGTCCACAAAGTAGCCCCCTTTTCAGTTGAACGGTGCTGGCTAGACCCTCTCCTCGGATGCCTGAATGGACTTCCCAAGCAGAGGACAAAGTGGGTACTGAGTGTAACCCAGAGCTCTGGGGACCTTCCGCTCATGCGCGGATCGGAGTGAAACCAACCTGACATTTGCTGCTTTGACAGTGAGGATGCTGCTTGGCAAACTGCCCTGTCCAAACGTCTGACCCTCTTTGATCCTTTCTGATGCTGCCTCGTAGAATTTAAATTCCATAGGAACCCAAACCAGCAATCTTTTATTTCTATGTCCTTCCCCCCCCTCATGCCCACTCACTTTGTGTGTTTGTGTGTGTGGTTCCAGGGTCAAGACTCCTGAGATTATAAAAGTGAATTTGGATGGGAATCCCTCAGAATTAGGAAGAAAGAGGTGTTGACACAGTAGGAATAAAACTAATTTACAAATTGATATATGCATTCTAAAAATATGCCCGTGAAATTTTTGTAATTCTAATTTGGGAATAGAACCAAAATGTTTAGTCAGACGTGGTAATTATAGCTAACATTTATTGAAAGTTGAGAGCAGGCCGGCTATGGTCTAATTGCTTAACACTTATTAGCTGATGTGGTTCTCACAATAGCCCAGTGGGACAATTCTTATCGGTGGGTTACAAAGCAGCAAATGAGCCAGCGTGGAGAGGTGGTGAGGTTGGTGTCGGGACGCAAGACTTCTTACTCCCCAATCAGAGTGCCACAGGCCCGCACGGTCCCCAAATGAGTCTGACTTGTGCCCCTTGTAAAGAGTTTTTCAAGAAGTGTTCTTATGTAAAGAACAATATTTGGGGCGGTACCTGTGGCTCAAAGGAGTAGGGTGCCAGCCCCATATACCAGAGGTGGCGGGTTCAAACACTGTCCCAGTCAAAAACTGAAAAAAAAAAAAAAAAAAGAAAAGAACAATATTTGAATTTCTTGCCTCAGAGGTATTAATAATCAGAAAGTCATATTTAGAATATAGTACCCTTGGATATTAATTATCTTGCTTATTTATACATGTATTAGTTTCCCTAAGGCTTTGCAATAAAGGACCACAGATTGGGTCACATAAAACAACAGCAAGGCATTCTCTCAGAGTTCCAGAGGCTGGACGTCTTGAGTCCAGGTGTTGGCAGGCCAGGATCTCTTGGAAGGCTTCAGGAAGAGCCTTCCTCTGCTCTTCCGAGCTTCTATGGTTGCCAGCCATCCTGACGTTCCTGGGCTTGCAAAGGCCTCTCTTCAACATCAGCCTCGCCCATCCCATGATGCCCTCCGGTGTGTGTGTCTGGGTTCAAAGGTTTCTCATCCCACAAGGGCACCAGTGGTTGGATTCACGCCCCTTGTAATCCCTGTATGACCTCATCTTATCTTAATTATACCTGCAAAGACTCTATTTTCAAATAAGGCCACTCTATTTTCAAATTAGGTATTGTAGAGGTGAGGATTTGAACATATTTTGTGAGGAACAGTTCAACTCCCAACAATATACTTATCTGCTTAGCCCATATTATCTCCTGTGTTCTAATTGTGAGAACAAAACGAGAAAATGCTTTCCTCATGCAGTTTCTTTCTTTTTACTCCAACACATGTGCATAATTTTTTTTTATTTCTTCCTTAAAACAACGTCTAATCTACCAGCAGATGTTTCCCCCATAGGAACAGGCAGAGAGCACCACGCGTGGGAGGCCTGGAATTGCGGGGGGCAGACCTCCTGTGAGATTTTTTATTTTATAGTAGACTCCCTTTTATTTTCTCTTCTCGACTTCTTTTCCACTATTTTATCCATAATAGTTTAAACAATAGCATAAGAACAATCATATAGTTGGCATGTCTAATTTAACATTGTACACCAGGATTTTTCCATATCATTATAAAGGTTTTGCTTATTTTTCACCCTTCCTTATCATATTTCACCAAATTGAAGATACCTAATTTAACCATTCTTATATTTGGCATTTAAGTTGATTCTCTTTTTTTCTTTTGCTTTAGTACAGCCATGAATATGTGTGCTTGGATCTTTTTCTTCCTTTACATTTTTTTTTCCAGGAGGAATTTTTAATATAATATGTTTTTGTGTATCTTGAGAACCTATTATTTGATATAGCTTGTTGTCAGAAATTACCCTAACATTGCTGTCATCAAGCTGATCATTTAAAATTTTGTTTCCAATGGTTTCTTTTTGTTTTCATTTGAATTTCATTATTATCTTGGTCAAACGCTTTTCAAATGTATTTCTTCCAAACATTAAAATCATTCGGGAACTGAAAAAAATAGGGCAGCTTATCTTTCTTTCACAGTTGTTAAAAACACATGGGAAGGAAGTTAGATCGAATTAGTTGCATAATCCAATATTTAAAGTTTCCTGAGTTGATACGGCTGTAACAGTTTTTGTTCCTAATGCCAGTGTTTTCAAATGTCATACTTAAAATAGATAAAATTTAAAAAATATAGGTTTGGCTTATTAACATAATTCTAAGTTTATTAGAGCAAAAGACCCACTATACATAACACCTTTTTTGAACTAAATAAGGTTATTTAAATGTTTGGTAGTGGTGTTTTCCTCTAGTTTACCATGGCAAACACATGTCCTAAATAATTACTATAAACTTGTTGAATGGAAGATGATTCACCCCTTAATGAATTCATAAGTATCTGCTTAAATTAGCATTAGCTTTAGTAAATAAAATTACCAGCTTAACACTCACTTTTCTAAAATGGCTGTTTGCTAAATTAATTTGCCAGTTTATCAAATTGCATTATGACTGTAGAATATATAGTCATATGCATTGATTGGAAATTTAGGTTTATATCAGATTTCTGTGTATATTGAAGATTCTATGTATGATTAAAGGAGACATACTATATTTCAAAAATTATCCTCTGCGATATGTGTTTTAAATCGCATTTACTTTCTATCAGTTACGTTTTATAATTGAATCCAAGAAGGTTCACTTGAGGGCTGGCAAGGGGGATTTTAGTTAAGCAATATGATTATTCTCTATTTAAGATTGATTATGTTTTTACAATTCTCCTATTTTACAGAAAGCTTGGAGTTAGTCCCAAATTCAGAGTCTGTCTGGGTCCTCAATCCTCCATCTCTTTAGTGCCAATGTTGTTTGGAGTCCTGGCCATCGGCAGATAGGACAGGGAGGCCAGTCTTCCCTACTCACTTCCAGATCGAGTCTTGAATTCTGGTCTTCTCCCGAGAGCCTCACTGCCTGGTTAAGCATTCAGGCTCTCTGCTTTATGAGCTGAATATGTCCACGTATCCATGCATATAAGTTTGACCCCTGAACTACGGGGTGTGAGCTATGCAAACCCACTTATGAATTTTCTTCTGTCTCTGCCCCCCACCGAGACAGCAAGACTAACCCCCCCTCCTCCTTTGCCTTCTCCCTCTCAGCCTACTCAGCACAAAGGCGTGAGGACTTTTGTGATTATCCACTTCCACTTCATGAATAGTAACTGTATTTGCTTATGATCCTCTTCCTAACACTTTCTTCTCACTGGCTTCCTTGACTGTAAGAACACAGGGCACGATAAAGCAGAACCCAGGGAAGACAGATGCTGATCGATTGTTTATGTCACCAGCAGGCTTCTGTCCACAGTAGGCTGCTAGTAGCTGAGTTTTCATGGAGACCTAAGTTTTAGGAAGATTTGCAACTGCTCAGGAGGTTGGCACCCCGGACCCCCATGTTGTTCCGGGGTCAACTGCGCACACACGCATACGTGTGCACATAGACATTTTCACACGATATCTCATGTAGGGGAGGGTTGTTTTCCAATTCTGAAGTGGATGGAGAGCCAAATATGTGTAATAAAGAAGAAAAAAATTGCTATTAATGCCGATTTCAACTGTTTTAGGCTAAAAGGGGGTAGCATAACTTACTCTTAGACCAGCTATTCTTTTCCTTGAATAAAATATATTGCTGGAGAGCTTTCAATGCAAGGTTTGAAGGCTCAAGAGATTGGATTAGAAAGAGACAGTGAACCCAGGAGATAGCTGAGGTCCTCTATGGGACAAGTCAAGGCGGGTAAGGAGCTCACAGACTGGGAATGAGGAAAGGTTTCTGGAAGGCCAGAGAGACGTGTTAGCCACCGAGGAATCCCCATCAAGTGATGGTCAGAAGAAAGGAAAAAGAGCGGGCGGTCTCACATGTCATTTTGAGGTACTTCACGGTGTTACTATTTAATTCCTTTTCATCTCTCCAGGCCTTTGGGGAATCCAGGAAAAGAGGTCGTGTTCCCTGTCTGGACAGTGAAAAGGGAGCAGGCAGGAAAAGCGTTCTATTTCCCAAGAGGTAATATTCTTGGTTTTAGCATCTAAAGACCTTCTTTGAAGTCTCCGGAGTACAAAGAGCTCCTGCATTAGCTGAGAAGGCCTCTATCTAAGCCTACACTATTTTCACATAGTCCTGTCTGATCCTGCCATGTTCCCCTGAGAACAGGAAGGATTTCAGTTCTTCCCGTCGCAGGACTTGAGCTTCTCAGGAGCTGAGGCCCACATGGACGATAGCCGGCCTCCGAGGCTGCAGAACCCTCCAGAGGCCGGGCTCCTACCACCTGCTTGTGCTCGGGGCTGCTTTTGGCCACATACAGCCTGCAAGTCACCAAGATCTCAGTGTGGACAGACTAATTCTTGGACTTCCTTCTTTATTCTGTGCCTAGTTTCAACTTTAGGTTGTTTTTTAACCTCCCCCATATTTGTCTCAAGAATAATAGGTGCTTCCTCACACTTCCAGAGAAAATGTTTTGCCTTTGCCCACAACTGGAGGGCGTCTCCCACCTTTCCAGCCTTAAGTTTTCCCAGAAGGATTATCAAAGTCTTAGTCCTAATTATTTCTTAAGGTTGGGCTCCAACCAGGCAAGCACAACACTGAGCCCCAGCCCTCCTGGCTAAGCGGCTGCAGGTTCAGCTGGCTTCCTGGCTTCCCTGCCAACCTGTCCCTGAGCGCCTTGCAAATAAAATGCACTTGGTATATATTTCTGACTAAATGAATGAATGTTTTATTCTGATGGGAAACAAAGAGAAGAAGAGAAATGGGAGGCAGAGACATTCTAGCTGAGGAGGAATGTTATCAAGCCTAAATGTATTCATTTGTCTTTTTACCTAACAGGCACAATACCAAATAGCCCTGTTAGAAGAGAAACTCAAGGCTGGATGAGATTCCAAAGCAGCTTGTACAAAGTTCCCAGATATCCTTAAGCTTGTGATCATCCCCTTGGAGCCTCTTTCTTAAAGTTCAAAGACATTCACTACAGATGCAGGGGCAAGCTCAAAGAAGAGAAACAAAAACACAAGCAGGATTACATGAGACAGAAAAAAAAATTCATATGGAAATTCATCAGTGAGGTCTCTCCCTTTTCTGCAGGTCTTGTTTTCATAAACCACGCTCTAACCTGTTAGGCAGAGAGGGGACGAGAACTGGGATTTTGAAACAAAGCAAGCAGAGGAAGAAGCTTGAGTTTGGGTACGTTCTCTATAAATCAAATTATCTTAAATAACCACGAGCCCCTTGAAGTTTCAGATGCCTCATCTGGAGAGTGGAAATAATAATAACTGTTGCTGCTGGCTTGGTGCCCATAGCACAGTGGTTAAGGTGCCAGATACATACATGGAGGGTGGCGAGTTCGAACCCAGCCTGGGACTGCTAAACAGCAATGACAACTGCAACAAAAAATAGCCAAGTGTTGTGGTGGGCGCCTGTAGTGCCAGCTACTTGGGAGGCTGAGGCAAGAAAATCACTCAAGCCCAAGAGTTTGAGGTTGCTGTGAGCTGTGATGCCACAGGACTCTACTGAGGGTGACAAAATGAAACTCTGTCTGTAATAATAATAATAATAATGATAATAACTGTTGCTCTACTTGCTTCCAGAAATTCTTTTGAGGATAAAGATGAAGTCTGTAGTGACTGTTCTTAGTAATTATACTTTAATAGAGTTGCTTTTTGTTAAAAATCCAGTGAAGAGTGATCACTCCCCCACCCCAGGTAGCAGCTGAGATCCCCGGTGGGAATGGAAACTGTGCAATAGGCGTGTAGGTCCCATGTAGAAAATAGAATAGTGAGATGATCCATTGGTCAGTTTTTTGAAACTCCGTGTAAAGATTCTAGTTTCTGCTTGACTACAATAGTCAAGGCGAGGCACTAGAGACAGATAATACAAATTTCATTTTATACATGTAGTGGATGGATGACGCTGAACCTGACCTTTCTCAAGGTCAGTTTCCTCATCTGTGAGATGAAGAAATAGCCATTCATATGTGCATTTCCTCTTTCCCATCTCTTGTCTGTTGGACACTTTTTAGGATTTTTCAAGGAGATTATAACTTTACTTTGCTCTAAGGCAAAGATGTGCATATAAAGACATATTACCTGTCTAGTCCTTACAAGAGACTCTAGGCCTTCATGACATTGGCATCTTCCCAGTTCCACTCCTTGGCCTACACACCCTCCGGTTCTTCCAAGATGCAGGGAACTGAAAGTGTGAGCTGGGAAAACTCTTGGTCTATGCTCATTCTGGGTCTTTCTCTCTCATTACTAAGTAGAGTATGGATCTAAGGGTGAGTTTACTTTTCCTCAGCCTTATTTAGCTTTCCCAAGATTTTACAGTAAGTTTTTTGTTTGTTTGTTTTCTGCCACTGCCAGCCGCCTGCTTCCCTCTCATCTGAGAGCTGAAACTTTTTCAGTTGCAGCGGATGTGTTGAAGACACCGTCAAGCCATGTTGACACAAATTGCTACAGGCTAGAACTTTGTATAAGAGATGCTTAGTGTTGTGGAAGGCTTGCTATATTCAGCTCACCCGGCTTAAGCAATTGTGTATTCTCATGGGCTGAGGGAGGCCAGTGGTCTCAGGCAGAAATTGCAAGTCTGGGCCTTGGGAAGAGATCCTAGCCCCTCAACATAGGGAGAGAAGCCAAACCGATTTCAGTTACACCCCTGCTCTCCCACCAGGACTCCTGTGTCTTCCTCTTCTTCCCCTCATTTAAATCACATCTACTTTTCCTAAAGCAATGATGTCATCCCTAAGTTAACTGCAAACCTGCCTATCATCTTTCAGGCCATTTTCCGCATTGACAATTTGATACTGATTCCGTAAAATTGGTGACAAAGATTATTTCACATTTTGGGTTCAAATGTAGTAGTCAGTGTTCGGTGTCAAGATGGTTTGCATCCAAATTCTAAAGGCTAAGGGCAAATATTTATCTCAGGTAGAAATGCCCCTTCAGTTTTGTGGCTGTTTCTAGGTACCTCACCTATTCCCAGACTTCATGCCTGAAGGACAAAGTACTGGGGATTTTGCATTTCAGTTTTACTGAATTTGGAGCATTAATCAGATTATCCTAGCTGTAAATTTATAGCATACACTACACCTGTATGAATAGTTACAACAAATGTATTGCTTTTCAAAGTAACCACATTTTAACTAAAATAGCAAACAAATATAGTTAAAGTGGGATTTTTTTTGGGGGGGAGGGCTTTATAGAAGAACCAAATCAAGCGTCTTTTAAACTTCTGCCATGTATTAGAAATAAGTCACGTGATACAATGATCTAATATTAGAGAGCCATGGAGCTTATGTAAGAACTGAAGAAAAGTTACAATTGGAACAATTTCATGTGAATGTGAGGGGGCTGGAAATATTTTTAAACGAATGTTTCTCATTGTTGCATGGACAGTGAGAGTAACTGCCAAAATGTGGGCAAAACTAGAGAATTATGCAATGAGAGGAAAGAATTAATTTTTTTTTGAATTAATAATAAAATTGAGCAGGTGGGGTGAGTCAGTTGATGACTCAGGAAGGCCCATAGGAAACTTACAACTGTTAAGCAAAACACTTCTTCCTCACCATGAATTTCAGTTGTTTTAAATGGTCTTTTTGACAAAAAACTTAATCTGTAAGAAGATCTCTGTCCTTTGGGGTTAGCAGAAGTACCTGCACCTGACTTACAACCTTTGTGAAAGTGATAGATCGCCAGGGCAGATGATGGTTTACATAACTTTTTTCAAATTTAGAAAAACACACAAGTCAAATGTTATAGGCTGTGTAGTGCAGAAGCTTTCAATAGAAGGGGGCAGGGGTTGGAATCCAGGAAACGGTCTCTTTTTTGTGTTTTAAAATAAAAGCGGGGAGTCTTCTTGGTTCCGGCCTTGCCGCACGCCCTAGCCCTTGAAAGTTTTCTAACTTGTCTCCCAGGAAGACTCTCTCTCCAGCGTGTCCGCCTTGCTGTTGCAGGAGCTGTCTTTCTGAGTGGTGAGAACCGACCCCCAGCCCTCCCCACGTCCTGCCCACAGTGAGCTTCCAGCAACTTTCAGGCTCTGTACCTGCCTCCCTCTGTCCCCCACTTCCCGTTTTGTTTCTCATTAACCTCTACTTTCAGATGTGGCCTCCTCCTGGCCATCTTCCCTGGGGTCCTCTCTTCCCTGTTGTTCGCTGCCCCTCCCTCTGTCCTCGGAGTATTTTCTGTTTATGTCACCTCGTTCTGTCACGATTCTCACGTTTTCACCACCTCTAGCCTGTGCATTTCCATCAGCTACAAACGGAGCCCTCAACACTCCCTTCTGAGGGATTTTATTTACTAGGCTTCAAAGCAAACAGGCTCACAGCAAGAACGTCTAAATGGCTGGGAGCCGCGAGACTGCGGCGTTCTGGACTGAGTCCCCTCCTGCCATCTCTCGGTGCTCTGGCAGTGTCACCAGTGCTCTGGCCTCCATTCTGTGGTGACAACGCCACTGTGGAGGGTGCTGCATCCCAGGGCTCCACCTCTCCGAGCCTTCACTCGAGTGCATTATCTTCAACTGCATGTGCGGGAAGGTCCCTGTGTTCTGAGTGACACTGGGGCAATGCTTTTTTATCCTCAGGGTTCACCCTTGGTCCATGAGGCCAGGATGAGAAGCAGATACCTGCTTATCTTTGTTTTGTCTGCAAATTGACTCCCATGCAGAGATGGGGAGGGGCCACTACCTGCTTTACCAAATTCACCCAGTGCTGTGTGTATCCACAGCGGGCTGCTCTGGTGCACGGTAGCACCTTCATACATTCTTTCCCACCTAGACAATCACTGAGATATGATAGTTTCTTTCCTAAAAGTCTTGGGAATCATCTGAAGAAGGTCTTTCTATTCTGGAAAATCCCCCTTTTGTCACTGATTGGTTTGGCACCTACCCGCTGTTTCCCTTCCTCTCGTGACATTCTCCCACCTTGCTTCCGTATGCCCAAGCTGCGTCATACTTCTGGTACACCTAACTCGAAGCTGTGGAATGTATTTCAAAGCAAGAAACAAAACCCTGAAAACTGGACGCTGGAAATGGCTGTCTGGCAAGGACCTCTCAGACCTGCGATCAACCCTCCTGGACTCCTCACAGAATAAAATATTTTATTCTAAATGAACCGTGGGCATCATGATGCCCATTGTACATTAAAATTTAGCTCTTCCCCGACTTATTCCATTTCGTGTAAGTGTATGGGGTTCCTAAAATATTCCCACCAGGAACATGGGGATATTGTTTCCAAATTTCAATTTCCTTTTCAGAAGATATACTTCCAGTTGCCAAATTTTTCATACTTACTGGGAGAGTCATACTCAAATTTCTGGTTACACACCCCATGCCCAGTGGTAAGGATTCCCGGTGTGTGACAGATGCTGTATTCGACCAAGGTCGATCTGAAGAGAAGTTGGAGACTTCATATATGTTACCACCCCTGCACTCTGAAGGTGGGGCACAGAGCTTTAGAATTGTATAATAGGAGCTTCACCTTGACCCCAGCGGAAGGGACTGTGTTCATTCGTTTCCTGGCCAAGGAACCCATCACCTATATATACCCCAAGACTAAAAGCCTAAAGGGGGAGATGGGGAAAGACTGGGAGAGAAATGGAGAGAGCTTTTCTCTCCCCACTTGAGTTCTCTCTCTCTCTGCCAGGAGCTTTAGTGTTTTCTATATTCTTTTTCTGTAAATAAATTCCGTCTTACCACTGGGAAAAAAAAAAGAAAGAAAGAAAATGCCATGAAGGCTATGTTAAACAGTTTGATGAAAACATTCCAGATTGTATATGAAACCAGCACCTTGTACCCTTGATTGCACTAATGTTCACAGCTATGATTTAATGAAAGAGAAATATATAGAATTGTACAATAATGGATAATATTAGTAAGGGCCTTATCTTTATTCACTGCTACACTTTCAGATGAACATTTGTCAGTACCATTCCACTCTGTCTTCTGAAAGCCTTGGTGCCAGCTGCGTTTCAGCATTCAGCGTCTTTCTGTAGCTGGCACTGACGCAGCCTTGGAGCAGAGTGAGGAGGTGGCATTCTACAACAAACCGCTCATGGCGATAGTTCACGGTTGCCCATCAGGAATTGTGTCCACGGTATGAAAAGGGATGTTTCTAGGGCAGGTTTCAGAAACCTTTCTTAAGAGACAGTTGGCTCCTCTGCCTTGATGAGTATGGTCACCTTGGATTCTGCGACGTGTGAGGCTTGGGAACAGAAAGGACCGAGGGAGCCTGGAGAGCTCACCTCGGGGCTTCGTGGACAGCAGCAAAGAGAAGGCAACTTTCTCTCTTGCTTAAGCCACTCTTATTTATCTATTTTTTTTTTCTGACATACACCACCAGACCACTTCTTACATTATTCAGTTATCATGGAGAATTAAAGTCTTAGATTTGGTAGGATTTTTAATTACATCCTATGATGTACACAGTCATCTATATCTCAATTTGCGTATTGAGAAAGCCACATATAAATGCAATATATTTTATATTTTTACTGTGCAGCTAATTGGGTTTTATGCATGAAACAACAAAAGTACCACAACAGCGTGCAGAATTAGGTAGGGCATTTACAGACTTGTGGAGCGTCCGTCTTACTTCCCTTGTTTTTTTTTTTTTAAAGTTTATACAAAATTAACTCATCATAGAGAAGAAAACCTCTTCCTCATCCTAGTGGTAAGTTTAAGGAGTACTGTAGTTTGTTTTGCCGTGATATTTCTAATTCACATAGCATTAGTGATTTAGTAGTGTGTAAAACATAACTTCAGTTTAGTGCAGACAGAGAGAAGTGGTTGTCTGAGCTGTGGTCTGAGTGTTCATGTTCCCCCCCTAATTTAGGTGCTGCAACATAATGTGATGGTATTAGGAGGTGGGGCATTTGGAGGGTGATTAGTTCACAAAGGCACAGTCCTCATGATCGGGATTAGTGTCCTTACAGAAAGAGGCCAGGGAGATGACCTTTTTCCTTCTACCATATAGCAAGAAGGTGCCATCTGTGGGTGGTCACCAGGCACTGAATCTGCCTGCACCACGGTCTTGAACTTTTTAGTTTCCAAAACTGTGAGAAATTAATTCCCATTGTTTACCCAGTTTATGGTATTTTGTTATAGCAGCTAAAACAGACTAAGACCCCTGACTACATTTACTGAAGAGAATATAGAAAGCAACAAAAAGAAGAAATCCAGAAGTTTCTTCTTCTCATTCATTGAAGCCTAGATTCTTCCCATACATGGGCTGCACTCTGATAGCAGATCAGAGCTTTTATGTGTGTCCAAACTCTGGCTGCCTATAGAGCGAGGATTGATCCCCCAGAACAATTCTTTCCACACTGACTTGTGGAAATGTCTTTGAATGTTTTGAAAGTTCAAGGGTTGGCAGAAGCTAGAACAGCAGGACTCCAAATGGCTTTGAATCAGGAGATGCCTGAGTTGCCAGGTGGCCGTTCATATTGATGGATTTTGTGGCTACTCATATTAATAGCAAATTTTTCTTTTCCCTGTGACTTCACAATTTATCTCTCAATCTTATTTTATAATTACTATACAGGAGAAACTCTGTAAATTGACCACCCAGGGTGCTATAGCAAACCAGTCAACACATGGAGGAGATCACCCTAAGGACCCATGCCTACTGTACTGATACACACATGTGGTGCCCGTTCAGTCTAGGAGAAGTAGGTCACCTTAAAGAGGTGGTCTATGTAGGGAGGTGGTCAAGTATGGAGGTTTTACTGTATATGCTCAGTTCCCTTGACCGAGGATTCAAATGGTTAGTGTGGCTAACCAGTTGTATCATGAGATACAAATTGTTTGTATAGAATGAATTTTTTCCATGGAATTATGCTCCTAAATTTGCTCATCCCTCATGTATGCCTTTGCTCATGTCCACTGTGGCCTGGACAAATAAGTACCAAGGCCTTGGTGCACAGGTTTTCAGACTATGAGGTCAGACAATTAAGTTTGCAAATTCATCCTAGATCTCTATCATTATGGTCACCCACGCCAGCACCTTGTTCATCTTTCAAAGCAATTTTGGAACTCTCTTTTGGGAATGGCCCTCAGAGCTGCTGTCATATGAAGGTCAGACAATTAAATTCACAAAGTCATTCTAGAAAAGGTGCTACATACCTCACTGCTGAAAATCACTATGGTCACCCTTGAGGTTCTTGCTTTGGCCATCTGGTGGCTGTCAGACTTCATACAAAGACAGCTCTGATGGTCATTCCAGAAAGAGAGGTCCAAAATTGCTTTGAAGGGTGGTCTAGGTGTCAGTGTTGGTGCGTTAGCCACCATGCCAGGCCTTTTACCCTTATGGCACACTTGAACTTATAGTTAAACTCCCATGGCACACTTAAATTGTGTTGACCAAAAAAAAAAAAAAAAAAATGGGTAAAAGGTCTGGTGTGGTGGCTAACGCCTATAATCCCAGCACTATGGGAGGCCAGGGTGAGTGGATCACCTGAGCTCAGAGCTTCAGACCAGTCTGAGCAAGAGTGAGATTCTATTTCTACTAAAAGTACAAAAACTAGCAGGGTGTGGTGGTCCATACCTGTAGTTCTAGCTACTCAGGAGGCTGAGGCAAGAAGATCACTTGAGCCTAGGAGTTGGAGGTTGCTGTGAGGTATGAAACCACAGTACTCTAGCCAGGGTGACAGAGCGAGGCTCTACCTCAAAGAAAAAAAAAGAGTATACTTTCTGTGCTTTGAACTTTTTTTAGAAATTTAAAAAATTAATTTAATTAATGATCTTTACAAATTTTCATGGCACACTGTTTGAAAATCCCTGCTCTAGCCCTTCTGGCTTGAGGAGCACCCCTGACAACCTTTATTCCCAGCACCTCCCTCAGCCCACTGTGGAGCACCCAGCTCTGACCTGGCACTGGGTTCCCTGGGTTGGAATCCCAGCCTGCCCCAATTCAAGAAGGGCACAGACTTTTCTGGCCTTAGTTGGCTCACCATAATACGGGAGGTCAGGTTAGCCAATCTCCAGCTCTTCTCAACACTGAAGTTCGAGGGCTCTTGTAAAAACACCTTAGGGTGGTAGGATTTTACTTCATACTAAATATAATTCTTATTATTTTGTAATACCTATTGTTATTCTTGGTGGTTTTTTTGCTTGAATTCTTCTTAATTGGAATATATGAAAAACATAAGCAAGAGATTGAACTATGATAAAATATTCTTAATCTCAATATTATTACTATTATTATTATTTTGTGACTGGCAAGGTAACAGAGAAAGACTGGTGAGACAGGAAATTCAGGTAGACTCTCACTTTCCTCGACACCCATGAGGGGCATTCACATCTGTCAGTTCATTCCTTTGACCTGAAAATGTGTGAGAAAAGGTAAAGAGTGCTAATGCTTGTGAGGCTGACGGGTGAGGAGACTGGGGCTGAGCCGACTTGAGGCGTCCATAAGTCAGTGGCGTCTGTCAGGTCGGAGAATTACGATTTTCCTCCACATTGCAGTGAGAAGACAGCCAGGTCACGAGCACCTGCGGACGCTGCCAGGCCAGTAACACACGGTCGTTGTTCTGGCCCTGCTCTGTTCTAGGCTGTGCTGTCCTTTCCTCGCCGCACACTGACCCGCCACGAGCAGAGGCCTCACCATCTATTCCTCCCCCTGAGCTCACTACAGTCTGACAGGGAAACAGACAGGGTGAAATGTCAGAAGTGCCTAGAAAACGGTACCCAGTTGCCTTTTTGACATGGAAGGTACAGGGGGATGTGAGTTTTGCCCAAGGAAGGGGGTGGGGGGGATGTGCAGCGTCTCCGGCTTGGGACACGAGATGGCTCTGCGGAGAAGCTGGCACTGCAGCTGGCTTGGTGGAGAAGGGCAGAGTGTGCCAGGCATGGAAAAGAGCAAATGGCATCCAGGCAGTCTCTCCGCACTGAAGCTCGTTCACGGGAATGCACGAGGCGCGCTCGGAGTCAGCAGTCGTCTGTCACAGGGAGAGCCAGAGGAAGTTGAGAGAAGGGAGGTGGGACTCGAGACAGCCACTCAAGAGCCGCAGCACGTCTTAAGTTTTAAGACTCAGAGTGAAAACCTCACCTACAGGTGAGAAGTTGGGGCCTTTGGATGTCCTTTTCCTTTCTCTTGGGTTTTCAAGGGAACCTGTGGCACCTCTTGATTCCCCGGCCCTGCCTTCGCTCCCACAGCCTCTTCTGCTTCGGATTTGCCCAGGATCGTACGTGCTTTACCCACCCCTTTCTTCCGCCTGCTTTTCTGAGAAAGTTCTGGTCCTTCTGATGAGATCTGGCTACTTGGATGGGGCACAGGTACCCACTAGATTGTCTTTCTGTTCCCTCGCCTGTAAAGATCTCAGATGGAGCTTTCAGCCTCACGGGGCCTTCCTCAAGGGGGCCTTGAAGTGCTCTGGAAGAAATAAGCAAGGAGCCCCTCTCCCAGCGGCAGGACGGGGACAGCCAGACACACCCCTCTTCCTGGGCCGGGGAAGGGCAGCCCGCAGCAGGTCTCTGCAAAGAAGACTGTTAATTTCTGAACCTAGAACATATACTTGACTCGCGGACCCAGAAAATACTCTTCCAAGTTGCAAAAAAACAATCGTTCTTTTTAAATGGGGTAACATTTCTGGAATATATCGTTCCAAAATAAGCTCCTCCAATTTGGAAAAATCTAGCTGAAATAAATGAAAATAACAGATGGAAGAGAAATAACAGAAGTTATCCAAAGAACAGCAAGAGATACGAAGTGGGGAGTCATCTGTCTAGAAAATGGCACTCAGTTGTACTTTTGAAATTAAAGGTACATTGGCTTCTGAAGAGATTGCAATTTTTCTCTTGACAGTTCCCCTTTACACATTATGTCCTTTCTGGGCCAAGGTTAGTGCGTACGAGGTGTAGTTTGCTTTTCTATTCCTGCTTCTCCCATTTGTGCGGTTTCCATCTGTTCAAAGGTGTGAAGATCAACTGTTCTGGTCTCCTGGATAAAGGTTTGGGCTTTTGGCAGAGTGCTGGATAACTATGGCGTCATGCTATTAGCATAGGGATGTTTCATACCGGATTGTTTATGTTCTTTTAGGCTCCTCTGAGTGCAACTGTGGGCAATCGGGCCCCTATGGCAGCCGGCGGAGCACACCTGACAGCAGGGCTGGGCCTCCTGCTTCCACCTGCAGGCACCCGAGTCCTCCCCCCAGGGCCCCTCCTGCAATGCTCATTTAGAAGAGCACAGTTTTGCGAGTTTATTGACAATGCAGATTATTTGGGTTGCATAATTCATTACTGTGTGTGTGTATGTGTCTGCCCGCGCTATAACTGGGTGGCCTTGGCAGAGTGCCAGGTTTCGTGTCTCCTTTATCCTTCCCGACTGCCTCCTGATTGATTGATAGTCCTGCGAATCCCCTTGAGGGCTTCACCGCAGTGGGGCGGCGGCTCGGGGCATCTGCTCCAGGCTGTATCAGCACCCTCTCTGGATGCTTGGCTCCTCAGATTTTTGAGAGGCCCCCCACCCCCCCTTTTTTTTTTTTGCAGAGAAAGAGATGGAAGCTTTGGCCAGACAATGTAAGCTTCTTCTCTGGGTTTCCTTCTGTCTCCAGTCCCTACCCTGTGCCTCTGGTCTGGTGAACTGAGATCTCACTTTGCAGAGCCAGCCACGAGCTGCTGGCCTTTCCTGGCCCTCTGTGCTGGCAACAGCCGTGTGTCCTCCCCTTCCCCAGCTCTCCTCATCCCCCCACAGTTACAGGGACTACACAGGGTGAGGGCATTCCTGGCCCTATGTCACAGCATCCCAAATGTCTCTGCAGAATGATGAGAGGAAAGGCTGAGGAAAGAGAAGACAGAGGACGGAATGGACCCCCTGGCCCCCCTTCAGCGCTTCCCCCCGGACTTGCCTTCTTGGACTCAGAGACTCAGAGAGTCCATCCTGGAGGAGAGGCAGGTGCACAAGCTGTGCTGTGTCTTTGCTAAAGGTTCTGGGAGACAGGCTGAGAGTAACCAGGCGACCTTGCCATAGGCTCATTTCCCATTTCATTGCAGTTTTAAAAATGGGTGTTGAGTAACTCCAGAAATACATTAAAATGGGGCACTGTGCTAGCTCCCGCAAAGTGTCAGGGTCAGCAACTCCTGAGTGGCAGCTGGGGAAGGTCCAAAAAATCAGGTCCTGTAGAGCTGCCAGGTTCTTCCCAAGCCCTCCTTTTACCTTTTAAAAAATCTTAGGCCAATAAATGCTTAAGGGGACACTCTAGGGCTCCAGGGTCAAAGGGGAGGCCAAGATCTGCATTTACCAATAATGGCTGATGTAGGAAGACTCCCCCTTTCTCAGCTCTCTGCAAGACTCGTCCTCTTTGTGCCCCGCTCTTGACTGTCACATGGCAGAGGGTGGCTGATGCGGGCTCTGAAGGGCAGGAAGGAGGTGCCGATCATAAAAGCAGCCGTGGAGTGGATAGAGAAGGAGAGCGGCACAGTTGGCTTTCCACTGGAAAATGCCCAAGCGGGGAAGCTGTTGGAGCAAGCATTTGGCTTCGCGTTTGAACGTTAGGTACATCTGGTTGCCATCAGAGCTTCCAGATCATTGCTTCCCCCCCCGCTCCCCAGCTGCTAGGAAAGAGAGCTCTTTCCTTGTCATCTGCACTTTGGAACGGAACATCATTCCTTTGCTTTCCGTGCCAATGCAGACCCAAAAAAGACAAGGGGCAGGGAAACACATCTTTTTCTGAAATGAGATGAAAGTAGTTTCAGGAGAAAAGGAAAGCTGTATTACTTGGTAGGAGGAAATCTCATTTTGCTTGCCTCCACTATTGTTTTCTGTATAAATTTTTGGTCTTAATTACCCTGGCACAGTTACTTGGCTCAGGCTGTGGCTGCCCAAATTTCCTCCTGATTAGAGCTACCCAGGAGAGGCCCTCTTCCTTTCAGTGGGTCTGAGGAACCTGGGTCCTCTCTGTGGGACTTTCTCAGGAGAGATGCATTCCCTGGGCCCCCTTTCCTCAGGCCCTTCTTCCTTAACCCTCATGCCTCTGCTTCTGCCTTCCAGGCTCTATTGGAACTGCTTCTGTGAAGGTCCCTGCAGGTCTGTTAGTCGCAAACTGTTCCAGTGCTGGCCCTCTGGAGCTCTCCGCAACAATGTGACTTCGTCCTTAAACTGGTCTCTTCCCTTGTCCTCTGAGAACTTGAGCAGAATTGATTGTTTCTACCTCCTTTCCAAAGCAGCTCTCTCTTCTCCATGCCCGATCCTGGCATCTCCAGGCATCCGTGCTTCTCTCTGCCTCCCTGTTTTACGCTTCCCTTGAAAATTCCGTACATTCTTGATCTCCCCTGCTTTTCCATTTCCAGAGCTGGCTTTTCTCCTGTACTTTTGAGTTCTTCTGTCCTTCTGCCTGACGGGTTTCTCCAAGAGACCAGCTTACAAGCAACTTGAACTCAGTATTTCTGGCTAAACTTATCTACTTTTGTACTCAATCTATCACTCCTCTGTGTTCCCTATTTCCAAGGCACTCAGGACCACCCTTGATTATACCTTTATTTCAAATTCTTTCCATTCCATTTCCATTTTCATTACTCTAGTTAGACACTTGCCAACTCTTTTCCAGACCACTGTAGTAATCAGCTGACATTCTTTCCCTCATGTCCCTCTCTGCTAAGCATCATTATAGTCCACACTACAGATGGGTCCTTCAACATCACAGCTTGGGTGACACCACTCTTCCTCTTCAACAATATCCTATTTGGCTTTTCATTTTTCACTAACTCCCAAGTTAAATATTTTTGCCCCATCGAATGATCTGGTCTTACTCTGTTTCTTTAGCTGTCTCTCCCACCACTCCACAACAAACTGAACCTTGTGATAGTTCCTTTCTGTTTTTGTTTCTTCTGCTGCCTTCCTTCTACACATTTTATTCTCTTTGTGTTTCTCCAATCACTGTCTTCCCCAATCCTATCTCTTCTTTAAGGATTCCATCTCTTTCATGATTATTCTATGCCTTCTTTCACTGCGGAGCACCCACTGTGCTTTATACTGACTGTTCTTCTGACATTGGGCTCTTTAACTTGTTTTGAAACAATGGTGTACAGGTTGACTCTACTAACAAGCTCCTAACAAATAGGGAGATTTGTCTTATGCATATTTTAAATCTCCTCCAGCGTGTAACCAGCAGTCTGCCTTGCATAGAAGGTATTCTGTTTGTCAGATAAATGGAATTTGTCTTGACTTATCTTACCATACTTGGTTAACAATCAAAACTACCTTCATCTTCCTCTCACTCCTCCTCTCCCCCCTGCCCCATTTATATATAAAACACAGACTGCTTCCATATGGTGTCTTTCTAATCACATTCTTTTAGGAGAGGAAGAGACATATTATTACAGACTGCTGATCCTTTAGCTGTATAAAATGACAATTCTAACTTAAGAGCAGATAGTTGATTTACAGTTTCATAGTTTTCATGTCATTCTCTTGGGCTTTTAAACTTCCTTTACAAGTAAATCAAAAAATCAACACATACCATAAAGATTGCATTAATTTAACTTTACACAGGTTTCATTACAAAGACACACTTTAAAAAACTGGAAGATGAAAATCAAACTGGGCAGGGATGCACAATTCTTGAAGGGACATTATTTTCTCCTTACTAAGTTGAATCAATGTCATTATGAAAAAAAAAAAGTTGTCACTTAGTCAATGAATGAAGAATAAAATTAGAAGCCAAGAGACTAATTGTCCTGGGTACTGAGCATAAGACAGACTTCTGGTGCTGACCAAGATGGAGTAAGCCCACAATTTCTTATTAATTCCATTGGCTAAAACTCAAACTTCTGGAAAGAATACAAAATACTACTACTTGAAGATTTAGAAAAGTAAGCAATAAGAGGTAAATATAGACAAGAGGTCAAAAGTTGAAAAATAATCACGTCTTAGTCAGTTGGATTGCTATAGTAGAATATCATAGATGTGGTAGCTTAAATAACAATTTTTCTTACAGTTCTGGAGGTTGGGAAGTCCAAGATCAAGGCACCAGCTAATCCATGTCTGGTGAGTTCATACTTTCCTATTTATAGATGGTCACTTTCTTTCATTTTTTTTTTAATTTTTAACAAGTGAACAGTTTATTAAGAATTAAACAAAGGTATGATGTGATACAGTACAGGCAAGACACTCAAGATAGGTATAATCACACAAAAACTCAGTTTTTGTGTATTACTCACACAAAAACTTAAATTTCACCTCAAAAAAAATCACAAGACAAAAGAGAAAGCAATTTCACTGTTATAAAATAAGACATTTCATGCAAAGTATTAACTCTGCTTCCCCAAAGCCCAACCTCCCAACAAACAAAAAACTATCTGGGAATACTGCTATGCTAACATATTAACCACAGTATAATCATTCATAGGAAAACAGTAATTAAGCAATGAATTAAATTAAATAACAAAGTTCAAACTGTCATAAAC
>CAUYON010117627.1:0-38024 GCA_963573935.1 Arctocebus calabarensis
GCCTGTACTCCCAGCTACTAGGGAGGCTGAGGCAAGAGAATCGCTTAAGCCCAAGAGCTGGAGGTTGCTGTGAGCAGTGTGACGCCACGGCACTCTACCCAGGGCGATAAAGTGAGACTCTGTCTCTACAAAAAAAAAAAATATATATATTTTTGAAAGAATTTCAAAGCACAGTAAGTATATTCTTTTTTTACTCTCTTTTTGGATCAACATAATTTAAGTGCCATGGAAGTTTATAGATTCAAGTGTGCCGTGAAATAAAAAAGGGTTGAAAATGCTGTATTAGAGGATAGTCTGAAAAGGGGTTACAAGTAGGTTAAGTGCTAGAAAGCTGTATCTTCCATTTTTAATTGGTTAATTGACATTCTGGATTATAAATCAGCCTCTGTGTCTGTGAGTTGTGTGACTCAATACCCTGGAGCCCAAATATCATTGATGAGCTGAAAACGTTTGGTTTCTGAACTTGTAAAGTTGAAGGTCAGACCCTAGGTCACTGCCTCTCATGGCGCTGGCAGACTTTGGAGGTCTCCCCTACAGGGCACATTAAGAACTGCTTGTTTTATTGTTTAATTGACATACAACTTCCCCACAGATTCTGAGATGCTGTCCTAGGAGTGTGTACTAGCTCTGGGCTGAGAAGTTGGCAATAGTAAGCCATTGTTACTGATGGGAAGTTGTTAGTGTGGAAAATGGTCAAGAACTCTTCCCTCAGCCATGATTGCCTCTCAAGTTTTAGCTCTATTCTAAGGTCAAACTTAGCACAGCCCCAGCTTTTCCTTCTCTAAGATCCAGAGATTCATAGGTTTTAAATGCTGGCCTAAGACTGAGCATTCAAAAGGTTTTTGTTTGTTTGTTTGACACAGGGTCTTGCTCTGTCACCAGGGCTAGAGTGCAGTGGCACCATCACAGTCACTGCTACCTCAAACTCCCAGACTCAAGCAATCCTTCCACCTTGGCCTTCCAAAGTGCTAGGATTACAAATACGAGCCACGGCACCAAGTGGTTTTTTTTTTAATGTGTTAAATAAGTGGCAACCAAGTTCTGAATTTAGGTTCTTGAGAAATGAGAGAAACAAAATACAGTAAAACCTCCATAGTTGATCACCTCCCTACATCGACCATCTCGAGCTGGCCCAATTTTCATAGACTGGACATGAACCACATGTACATATCAGTATAGTAGGCTTAATTCCTTATGTCGATCACTTCTGTATGTTGACCAGTTTGTTACACTCCCTGGAGTGTCAACTTACAGAGGTTCTATTGTATCACTTCTGTTATTCATAGGCTAGAAGATACCTATGTGAGGGCCTAAATGGGCTTACTAATTCCCTATGTGAAAAAGAGAGTAGACACAGCAGAACTCTCACCAAAGTTGATGCTTCCTACCAGTCCTGTGGAGAATCATAAAGAAAACAAATCTCCCACATTCAATCTATCAAACTTTGATAAATTGGTTCCACTCATTTGAAAAACATGGACCAAAGGCAATCATCTATCAACCGTATTATTCTTTTAGCTTCTATGAGTAAGGTAGAAAAACAGACCAGAAGCAGTATGTTAATTAAGCTGACTCTGCCAAGGAAGAAAACACCAAGAGTGGGGATGACACATTCTACCTTCTCCCCAACATTGGATGTAAGGAATTCTAGAGAAGTGTTTGTGATGCAAGAAGACAACTCATCTGGCAACAGGTACAAGATGTGTTAGCTGAGATTAGGGAAGGAATCAGACATCAATAAAGAGCCCATTTGAAATTATCGAGGCACGAGACCATAATGATATGGCTGCAGGGATAGAAATTGATCAATAAGAAATATGGCGTTACTTCTTTATGATATATATGGAAGGAGGAAGGCAGGTAGAAATCCCAGAACACTTGAGATAAAGGTTTAACTCTGCTACTTAATGGCTTTGCAATTTTGTTCCTGTGAGTAATTCTTAACAGGATTATTGTGAAGATTTACACAATACGCATTTATGCAAAAGCACTATGTAACTATCACCACAATTTGGCCTCTTTCAATGCAATCCTCACGCTTATTCCTTTTTCTCATCTTACTGCATTGGCTAGGACCTCTAGTCCAATAAATACCAGTTTTGTTTTTTTTTCTTTCTTTTTTTTTTTTTTTGGCCGGGGCTGGGTTTGAAACTGCCACCTCCATCATATGGGGCTGGCACCCTACTCCTTTGAGCCACAGGTGCCGCCCCCATAATACCAGTTTTAACAGGTATCCTTGATTTGCTATTGATTTTAGTGGGAATGCTTTTATTTATTTATTTATTTTTGAGATAGTCTCACTATATTACCCTGGGTAGAGTGCTGTGCCATAATAGCTCACAGCAACCTCAAACTCTTGGGCTTAAGCAATTCTCTTGTCTTAGGTGGGACAAGTAGGTGGGACTACAGGTGCCTGCCACAATGCTTGGCTATGTGGGAATGCTTTTAGACCTTCACTGTTAGGTATATTATTTGTTGAGACTGTCAACAAACACTATCAGATTAAGGAGTTTCTCTTCTGCCATTTGTTTGCAAACTTTTTTTTTTTTTTTTTTGAGACAGAGCCTCAAGCTGTCACCCTGGATAGAGTGCTGTGGCATCACAGCTCACAGCAACCTCCAATTCCTGGGCTCAAGTGAGTCTCCTGCCTCTGCCTCCCAAGTAGCTGGGACTGCAGGCGCCCAGCACAATGCCCGGCCCTTTTTTTGATTGTAGCCGTCATTGTTGTTTGGCGGCCCGGGCTAGATTTGAATCCGCCAGCTCCGGTGTACGTGGCCACAGGCGCTGAGCCAGAATGATGGGTCTTAACCAATGCAGCATCCACAGTCAAAAATGGGTGCCTTTCCCCTCAAAGCTCAGCCCTGTCAGATGTTAAAAGATAGCAAGACTCTCCTTTGGGTCAGTAACCCAAAGGAACCTCATCATTTATCCTAGAGACAATAAAATTATGTATTCTTACAGAAAGTCATCCACCACTGGGCCAACTCTGAGTTGTCCCTGTAGTGCTTTGCTGGTGTTTTGAATCTGCCATGTCATTAAAAAATAAGATACATGTATCATTGCACGTGAATCACCCAGTTTTCCAAGTTGTCAGCTTGGCTCAGGGGTTAACTTAATACCTAAACTACTGAGTAGTTAGTCTTAAGACTCATTTCTGTAGTGTATAAGAGGTTTCTGTACGTGAGTGCATTTAAAGTGTACCCTTTAGAGTTTTTTGGGATTTTTTTTTTGAGACAGAGTTTCATTTTGTCACCCTTGGTACAGTGCTGTGGCTTCACAGCTCACAGCAACCTCCCCAACTCCTGGGCTTAGGTGATTCTCTTTCTGCAGCCTCCCGAGTAGCTGGGACTATAGGCGCTCACCACAAGGCCCGGCTATTTTTTGTTGCAGTTTGACTGGGGCCGGATTTGAACCCAACACCCTCGGTATATGGGGCCAGCGCTCTACTCACTGAGCCACAGGCGCTGCCCCCTTTTAGAGTGCCTTTTGATGATACTGTTTCAAAAGATGTGGGCTTGTAGGTGTTAGAAATGAAAACAAATTCATATTGTGGGGGCTCCAGAAGCATTTAATTTTAGAAATCTTACAGGTAAATATCTTGCAATTGCATGTTTTACCCTCTTAGCACCAGCATTGGCCACAAAGAGGTGTGCGGCCACCCGCAGAGGGGCTGTGTGCCTTTGTAAACGAGAGAAGTATAATTCTTTTTCTCTTGGAAGGCTATACCCGAGGAAGCCATTGTTGTCCCTATAGAATTTCCAACCCAAATGTAACTTGGAGTTAGTACGTACAGTTTTTTATTTGGGATTTTTGACAATTTTTCTAACAAGACCTTTTGACAAATGGGTGATTTAACAGCTACACAAATGAGATCTAGTTTGCCTTCCTTTTGGTTCTAGCACGTTCTACATAATTTTTGTTTATTTAAAATTAAGGCATGACTACCTGATGTGTTTGCCCCAGTGTTGAAAATAACACCCTTGATGCCATTTCACCATCGCGCTTGCATAATGTTAGGTTATGAGGAGCATTTGTGAACTACCAGTGTTTTAATGACCGTGTTGTTCATCAGGTTACATTGTATTTAATTGGCTTTGTGTTTTGTCTTTTTGTTTCCATGAAGTGATTATTGGGAGGAGTATTAAAAAACTGGTATATACGAAGCTTCATCATCTAAAACACACATAAAAAGTCTTTAAGATGTCTTTTATTCCCGATCTCTTTATCTTCCCTCACGAGCTTTCTGAGAATAAGTAGTGCGTGTGGCGGTTTATCTACGCTTTCATGTGCTCTGGCCACATGCTTACCATTAAGCACAGTGGAGCTGCATTTCATTGGGCTTTTACAATCCTTTTATAAAGGGGCTGATCTGTTAACATCGCCCTCTTTAGATCGAGCAGACAGGACGTTCTTCCATACAAAGAAGCGGTCACAGTGTTTCTGGCCATCCAGTAAGTGAATGATTTCAGGCCTGGTGGGCAATACTCGTGTCCATGCGTAGCATAGCTCGACCACAGTAGTAGGCAGCTGCATGTAATTTTGAACTCCACTCATTGAACTGTAATAAAACAATATAAGCACTGCTTGGGGGGAAGATTGGATGTAGTTATCCTTACACAAGGCTCAGGCATATGAAAGCAGTGCTGGCTGACAAGAGGATTTTGAGATTTGATTTTGATTGAATTGCAGAATTGAACAGGCCAGGAATGTCAGTGGAAGGCTAAACGCCTGTAGTGCCATAAAGTTTTATTCATGTGTGGCTTTCCAATATCAAGTAGATGGATTATTGGAAAAGGTGTCAAGGGACATGAAATGGAAGTGCCCAAAACATAAAATGTAGGCAGGAGGGAAAAATTACTTCTTGCTTAGTTATATAATTAGGGCTTCAAAAAAAAAAAAAAAAGGAAGAAAAAGAATATTCCACAAAATTGTTTATTCTTCTCTCTTTAAAGGAAAAAAATGACCAACTTATATCATTTATTTTATTCCTCCACAAGGAATTGCAGTATTTAGATAGAAGCTTTTTTTTTTATGCTTTCTTTAGTTTTGTTCAAAATTAAAACAGGGCGATAGGCTTTTTTCAAAAAGAGGAGAGCGTGAACCAAGAATATCACAGCGCACTAGACATGAGGAACTATTATGTTCAGAAACAAGGGGGAGGCATGTGTTCACACATCCTAATGCATGGACTTTTTTTCATAGTGTGGTAATGCATGCAGAATTATACGTGAATTTACATCGGATGGCTGATGTCAAAATTGGTGTGGCATTAGACAGTGGCACTCACTGGCAATGAGCTAGTACTTCTGCAGTGAAGTTCCACAGGAGGTTGGGCTGGAGATGGCAGAGTTTAATCACATCATCTGTCCTGGTTCTCTGCTCCAATCATTAGGAAGTACGCCTAAACGTTGCCAGCTTGGAGGTGAAGAAACACCTGTAATTTCTCAGTTTGGAATCTATTTGTTTAGCATTTCTAATCAAAGTGGTTTCCGTAAATAATTGAAATGAGGAGCGCGTACACATTGACTCCAATATGTAATATGCAGGTGTGATTTTTCTTTGTCTGCCACCTACCTCTTGTTCGACTGTATTATGTATTTAGAAACATGTTTATTTGTAAATGAGGCTTTGGGAGGTTAAAGTGGAAAACTTCAGGAAGGAAATGCTGAGGGGCTTATATTTTTAAAGCCCCTTTTCCTTTTTAATGCTCAGTCTGTCGACAGGTTGCAAAACAAATGCCATGCCTTGTGATTGAAGTCACCTCTCTGAGATGTGTACAACTTTTTATTTACCTCATATTCTATAGATCTGTGTTAGAGCATATTTAGTCGTACTTTATAAATGTTTAGTTTTCCTAAAAATAAACATTATGAATATTTATCTAATCAAACAATGACTCATGTATAAATAGCCCTTGAAAAAAAAAGAAGTCCTCAAGTTGAGGGGTCAGATTGCATGATCAGTAAGTGACCCCTCTCAGGTTTACCTTGCACCCCACTTTCCCATAGGGTTTAAACAGGCAAGAGTGATATCTGAGAATGGGATTTTCTGCTGTTTGTGGAATTAATCCTAAATCACACAGTCTGGGGATGAGAAAAGGTTGTTGAAAGTTGATGAATGGAAATGCTCACAAAGTTGTAGAACTGCCTTTGAACTTCGTAAGATTCTAAGCAATGCCCTTTTGCCTGGGCTGTGCCCAGCCTTGAAATTCTGGTCATTAAGGAAGAGAAGTGTTAATGATGTTACCCAGAAGTTTATATCTTGGAGCCTCCTTGCAGCTTACACAAATGCATGGACATTACATTTCAGTTCCATTTCCCTTTAATATTGCATTAAGAGGAAGCATACAGGGTGCCTAGGGCATAAAATTTAAGGAGGCATTTACTCCTAGATGCTGACCTTAAACTTGACAACCCTGAGAATGAATGCTTGCCTAAATTCTGTACCCTAGTCATCTTGCTTGCTCCCATAGTTTGGGCCCTGCTGCATTTTTGCAATATGTAGAAAAAAAATTCTTGACCCAAGTAGAGCACATTCACCTTTTTGCTATTTCTGTAACTTGCCGCGTTTTTATTTACCAACATTTAAAAATGATGACAAGTATGATCATACAATATTGTTTGATTACGGTTTCCACGCAGCTTCCCCAAATTGGCAGGCATTCTGTTTCTGAACTAAAAAGCAATTTTGCATTAGGTCTGGTCATAACATGTGTTTTGTTCTTTGATCCCTCTGGAGCTAGGGTTTTGACATAAGCTAATAAACTTTGCATGCCCACACCTTATTAAGTTGTACAGTTGCAAATACCCTCCATGAAAAAGACATGTGCCAGCATCCCCAGGTTGAAGTTTGCTAAGCAGGTTATGAAGAATTAATACTTGGCAATGATTAGGCTCTGAAATTGTGGAAATGGTAATTTCGTGTTCAAAGCAGAGAAGTTTGTCATAGTTATGTTAACTTGGGACCGTAAAGCAGTTGACTGGAATGCCCTTTGTTACTGACACTGTAGTCACCATCTACTAGTTGGGGGTATTTTGTGAAGTGCTTTCCTTGAATTCCTCTCATTTCATCCTCAAAAAAATTCAGTTCAGCAGGTATCATTATTACCCGCTGGTTTTTAGATGAGGAAATCTCTGCTTGGAGAAATTACTAAATCAGTTGCCCGAGTTCACAGCTCACAAACAATAAACTCTAACCCTTGAGCCAGTGTTCTTAATGCCACTGTTTTTAACTACTGCTTGATTCTTGCCATGTTCAATTAATTGTCTGGGGACATTATTATAGGTACAGTTTGCCTTTTGGGAAAAGCATCAGGATTCTCTCCTTAAGTATTGCTTAGATCTTACTCACCATCAGCGTTCATTTATAGAACGAGTTACATATTTAGTGCCCATATTGTTGTTGGAGACTTAGGGTAGCAGGATTTTGTGCATTGCTTTGTGGAAGCCATTCGAAGAAGCCTGTATAAGGGGAAGGGAAGCAGTGGGAATCCTTAACTCTGGTCAGGGGATAAAGATCTCCTGATAGACCAGGAGGTAACTGTCAGTCACTGAGATTGAAATCTTAGAAGGAGTCTGGTTCTGCACCAGGGTCCCCTCCCTGAGGCTGGCAACATTCACATTCCTCGGCAGGGAAGCGTCGTTCGGAGCCATCAACCCAGGAAGGGTTCCATGAGGTCTGGCACTGTCTGATGTGTGGTGTGTATGAATGAAGCCTCTTTCCTAAAAGCTGAAATCAGTTTGAGAAAAACTGGAAGAATGAGTCATTTAAGGTTCTTCTCTCAGAACATGTCTCCACTTGTCTCTGGCTGATTCTATAGTGTTGACATTTTTCTGTGATCTTGAGTAGGACGGAAGCGAGAGGAACAATGTCTGTGCCCCCCCCCCCCATTTTGGTGAGTATGCAAGTTTAATAAAAATATATTTTAAAAGACTAGATTCTTTTAAAAGGAAGACTATATTCTTTTATATCTGTTGTAGCCTGTGTTTGAACAGGTAAAGCAGACTGAGTGTGGGTGAGCTTCCTTTAAATAACCTTGCTGTGAGCATGAAGCCTGGTCCTCACTCTTCTTGAGTAGCTCTGGATTCTTGTGTGTGCTCCCAGACGCAGGTCTTGCTGGTGACGTCTCTCCAGAGGAGAAAAGTACTGTGGAATGGAGCAAGTTGGTGTCCAGATAGTATGGAACCAGACCACTTCCCTAATCCCTTTCGGCTGGAGTGATTCCCATTTGGATCTGACTCTAACCAGGTGGCATCTGGTTGCCAGTTACTGTACAGGGCAGTAGGTACCTCCTGACTCAGGCTATTCATCTGTTAAATGGGTACGACTGTTTGTAAGCTTATTGAGATTTGTAGAGATGGTGGACATATAGTGGCTAAATGTAAGTGGTCATTGCTGTATGTGTAGACACAGGTGTGGACAGAGATAATTCAGGCTACAGATATTGTTTGGCTTATTTGATGTTCTACATATCATATTTGAATGATCTCTAAGATTTACTGAGATTTCTCATGCAAAACCCAGATTTCTGACTTCTTGTCACAAATCAAAAGATGTGGTGAGACCAGTCTTCCTCCCATGCTGGGGCCAAGCGCCTGTTGAGATGGATCTTGCCAGCGCTGTCCGATATGGGATGCTTCCCACCACTCGCTGGTGTTTGATCCTCTGCCTGCTTCATCCGTTGGAGCAGCTGCCTGGCCCCTGTGGGCATGTGGGTTTATAAGCCTGACCCGAAGTGTGTCTGAAGTGCGTGGACCAGCGTGCCCGAGTGTGTAGATGTACTCGGTATTGACGCTGGCTTCCGCTGAGGAGCAGCGACTAGATTCTGGAAAGTGCCAGTTTTGTAAATCCCTTCAATGATTTAACTTTCTGGAATCTATGCATCCCATCTAAATAGTGGGATCCACAGAAGAACATACTCATCAGAGAACTACGAGGCATGTAATTTTAACTTTAAATTCTTACGAGTGAATTGTAAGAACATGACTTCATAGGAACCTCTGAGACATTGCAGTGTTTTAGTAACACTTTGCTGCTACATGTAATGCTTCATTTTTACTTTTATTAATTTAATTTTTTTTTTCAGTATGTGGCAGCAGGTGCCCAGGGCACCTCAGCCCTGACTCCAACTTCACCCTCCGGTGGCTCAGGGAAGCCGCCTGGCTCCCTCCCTCCTCAGGTCAGAGGCTCCAGGGGCATGTCCTGTCTGGGAAGAGTTTATGAGATTTCACCCACTCCTTCATTCTTGAACATGCTTTTCTCTGCTCATTACCCTCGCAACTTCTTCTTGGGAAGTCCACACATGTGCCAACCTCAAATTACTACCTCCATTTGCAACTCCACCATTGTACCTGAGCCTGTATTTCCTCAGTTAAAAAACAAACAACAACAACAATGGTACCTACAGATTACAGCAACTTTTGTGGAAGCCAGGCTTCAGGGGTGGCAGAGCCCCCATTTCTCTGGGGGCCCAGGCTTCTCGGAGAAGGACAAGAGCTGTCATCTGCCTCAGTCCCTTGGGCAACCAGGTGTCCCACCTCATATACCTGAGTTCATTCATTCATTTGTTAACAAGTTCTTTTTGATAAGTAGATAGATATTTAGGCCTGTTGGAAGATAGATCTAGATAGATCTTTATATTTATTATATTTATCTTTGTTAAAGTACCAGGTCTTGGTGCTTTCCACACTTCGTGAAAACAGACTTGGGATTTAATTTCATAACAAAAACAAGTGAGAAATCAGACCTATAGGGAATTCAACAAAGGAAGATACTAAAAAGGGTAAATTGACTTTATCCATTACAGGCCATGGAATTCAAACTACCTTAGAATCTTTGAACTTCATGAGAAGCTCTCTGGATAGAGCTCATTTTTATTTTCCAGAAAGTTGAGAAGGCAGTATATTTTACAGTTAAAATGTGGACTTCGGCATCAGCCCTCTTCTGGTTCAAGCAAAACACAAGGGCTGCCATCTACATCGCCAGTGATGTGTGTAGCACCTCCACTGTAGCTGAGCAGTGCCCGTCTTTCCCAGCTATTCATGGCAGCCCTGATTTCGGTAAAACTGAGTTGGGATTCCTGCTTTTGCCAGTTAGTATCTGTGAACCAGCATGTGTTTCTGTAGCTCTCCCCCAAATGGGGTTTATAGCGCCTGCCTCACAGGTCCCACAGGTGAAGACGAAGGGGAAGACACACACTAACCCCTTTGTGCCACCCCTGGCAGACAGTCTGCTCTCGAGAAGTCGTCGCCATTGCCCTTGACCCTTCACTGGAAGGAGCCATCTCTTTTGCACATCTTTTCCCACCCTGCACATTGTGTACTTTGAAAAGGATATCCTTCACATTCGTTTTCCAGAAAATTGAGGTCACTGACTTATTTCCTTCTTGAACCCTCAACCCTGCAGTGCCCATGACCATCGCTCCCTCCCCCAGTCCCTTGGGTTAAGTTGCACCAGAGGCGTGTTCAGCGCATCCCTGGCAGGCAAGCATCAGTTGCCTTGCTGTCTGCAGCAGGCCTGTTTGATTTTGGCTTTATCTGATCCAGGGAAGAAGCTGCACTCTTCTTGGCCTTGGGTAGGCCAGTTGTGGGCTGGCCCGTAATAATACAATTATGAAGGTTAACAGGAAAAAGTGGGGTCCAGGAGCAATTCCAGGCAGCTGGCAGTCCTGCCGAATTGGAAGCACCCCACCAATGAAAACTGCAGCAAGAAGCAAATTAAACCTCCTATCTGCCATCTCACTCTCTCTTCTCCCCTTTCCTGTTTGGACTTGAAAGGCGATTGGAGCCAGGGCCCTGACAGTTGACGGAAGTGCTGCAAGGGGAGAGTATTTATTTACAGTGAGTCGTGGCGATGCTTGTTCAGGATGCGGTTTCTTGCAGGAAGTTCTGTCCCCACCCCCGGGTTTGATCATTTCTCCAAAAAAAAAAAAAAAAAAATCCTTGATTGTTTGAGGCCTCTGCTCTGACTCGGAGCAACACTGTACGACTTGTCTGTACTTGGAAGGTTTGCTGAGGGCACCCTCGTACGGGGCCTGGAGTTGGGCGAGAGGCAAGCAGAGGGCCTGGCTCCCTCCAGATGTGTTCAGGCACAGTGAAAATCATTAGGCATTGAAAATAGGGAAGTGGGCCGAGTGCACGTGCAGTGAGCTGTGGTTGGCGTGGGCCATTCTGTTCATTAACAGAAACCAGTGCTAATTGACGTGCCTGTACTGGGTGTTTCAGACAGAAATCACTTAGCGGCGAAGTCAGTAGCTCCAATGCTTGGGAAGCAAGTACTTAGTGATAAAGCAGCTGGGCTGGGAGCCCCTCTGAAGCAGCCTGAGAACCGAGCTGCTGGGCCAGACTTTGGAGTGCCTTTTGCCTTCTGGAGTCCCATAGACTGTTAGGAGACAGGGGAAAGAGGGAAACGGTATTCTGTTGAAGAATTAATTTAGTGCTTTTTTGGGTTCATCGTAAGAACCTATGATCCCGTATAAACTTCCTTATAATCTGAGGAATATATTCTTCTCCATTTTTTATTTTAAAATATATACAAAGCAAGAAGAAAATTACAAAAGGATATGAAATGAAAAAATAAACTTCCCTCCTCCAGGTTCTCAGCTCCCTTCGTGAGTCCCTGAAGTCCCCAGAGTGGGAACTTGGCATCAGCTGGCAACTTTGCAGAGATGCCAGCTCTGGGCCTGCCCTGGAGACCGTCCCACAGAATCCAAAGTCTGGTGGGGTTCTGGCGGTCTGTGTTGTCACCAGTCGTCCGGGTGATGATGACGGTCACTGATGCTGAGGACCACAGACTCAAGGCAGTGGCTTTCCAGCTGGCTGTGTATCAAGATCACCTGCAGGGCTGTTAAAACCTGTACGTACACAGGCGCGGTCAGGTGGAAGGCATGAGTGCTGGTGAGCTGTTACACAGGAGGGGACTAGAGTTAACAGTAACTGGTATTTCAAGATGGCTAGAAGAGAGGATTTTCAGTGTTCTCATCACAAAACAGGAGACATGTTTGAGATGATGGATATGCTAATTACCCTGACTGAACCATTACACATTCTGTACGTGTATCAGAACATCACACATACCCCATAAGTATGTACAGTTATTATGTGTCAATTAAAAACAAAATGAAATTTGACAAAATAAAAAAACTACAGGTGCTAGCGTCCTTTCTCAATTGAGTAGGTTACAGGTGGGGCTTGACAATCTGTGTTCTTTCATTGTGTGGCCCAAGTGTCCCACTTAGAGTCATCCTCTTCCTGGTTTTTCTGATGCAGTAGTTCTGGGCCTTTGCTAAATCCGGACTTGGGGAGCAACTGTGATCTCTGCTAAACACACACACACAACAAACAAGACAAAACCAAAACCATGGAAAGGAGGAAGAAGCATCTGTCACATTACTTACTGAGGCCACAGCTGAGTTGGTGTACGGTGGCACTGATGACAGAGAGGCTGTTGGCACTCATGGAGCTCTCTCCAGTTGTCTCAGTGCCCAGTTTACCCCAGGAGACTTTCATGAGCAATTTTTGCAACTACCAAGTTCATCTCTCCCGCTGAGAAACTCTTGTCAGTGTGCCCAGACCACGTGGACTTTCTCGAGATTCAGAGGAAGTGGCCGACTTTTCTCTACAGGTGTCTCCCCCAGTGGACTTGCTCTCCTAAGGTTTTATTTTTTGGCTTTTAAAAGTCTTTATTTTTGAAAAGTACAAGTAGTTGGATGTAATTTCAGCTGCTGGGCTTTATTTGCAGAATGTGGCGGACACGGGGGACAGGATTATTTCACATCCCCTTGAGGGCGAGTTGTGGTAGATAAACTGTACGCAAGGACGCGTCCACTGTCCCCTTGTCACCCGACTCAGTCCTGCTGGCTGTGGGTTGACATATAGAAGCACTTGCGGAATAGCGGACGTTGCAGTTGAAGCCGTGCAGAGGACTCACAAGGTGGAGGCACATGAAGCTTCACAGAAGTGGGGCCCCGAGCTTGAGAGCAGGGTTGTGAAGCCTGGATACGAGTTCCCCAGATGGTTAACGAGGGAAGCACAGCATTACGGGCAGAGGCAATAGGTGTTTCTTGGCCATGCATCCTATCCTGGTCGCTTAAATGCTTGGGAACTCCCCGAGCTGTTGAGGAGCGACTTTCTGAGTAGGAGATCCTGGGGAAGATATCAAGGGGGACTTGCTCGCTGAAATCCTCTCCAGGCAAATAACGTCACGCAGGATAAAATAATTTTATAATGTACAAAAGAGAGTACACTCTGTAAAATATGGAAAATAATTTTTCTCAGATTTCCCTCTGAATCCAAACATTTGTCCCCAGTCTGAGCGGGACTGACAGCTGCCAGAATGCTGAGGGACTCACGTGGGAAGGGAGTTGGCCCCACCATGACCGGCTGAGCACCGGGGCCCTGGCTGCTTCCCCTGGCCGGCCTGAGCGGGAAGCGGAGATAAGAATGCAGATCTAGATGTCTGCAGGGCTCGTGTAGAGTTCCACCGGGGGCACAGACTTTGGATACATTCTTCAACCTGCCTCGGTGTGGTGCCCTGTCAGTGACACTGGGGTCACGGTGGTTCACTGTCCCGAAAGTGAGAAGGCGAGTGACGTGACGTGCGTCTAGCACTTAGCACCGTGCCTGGCATGCAGGTGACTACTCACTCTGCTGGTGCTTGAAGGCACGTGGAAAAGGGTGATCAAAACAAACGCGAAACCTGCTCTCTGGACTCCGAGGTCAGTCCAGAGCAGTGTGTGAACATCTGGGATCAGAGATTGCTGTGTTGTGCTTCATAGGGGAAGCGTAGCAGCATCCCTGGCCTCTGCCGTTCCCTCCTGCCCCGTCTCGGGGTGACAGCCGAGCCGTCTAGACGTTCATCGAGGGGAACTGATCTAGAGCACACGCTGTGATTTACAAAGGTCCTCACCCTAAGGTACTGCTACACTGGGTCTCTAACCGAGACTGTGGAACACGAATTTCACAAGAGGGAGCTGAGAAAACACTTTGCTTGCACTGTTTTCAACGGGGAATGCAGTTACCTTTTAAAAACCAATCAACCAGTATTTACTGAAGTGCTATCGTATCTCACAGGAAAGACTAATGTATACCTGGTGTATGCTTTTCATTCGATACCAGTTTGACTTTAAAATGTGACGAGCCCACAGTCTTTTGCCTGTTTCATTTTCCAATTTTTTCTTCTGTATTTTAATTTCTAAAATTTGTGATAAAATACACAAAACAGAATTTATCATCTCAGCCATTTTCAGTGTACAGTTTAACAGTATTAAGTATATTCACGTCATTGTGCAATCCATCCCTGTTCCCTCTGGTGCCCCCCAGGTCCTCAGCCCCTGGGAACCACCATTCTTCTTTCTCTGTCAATGAATTTGACTGCTCTAGATAAGTTATCTAAGCGGAGTCATACAGTATTTGTCTTTTTGGTGACTGTCTTATCTTATTGAGCATAATGTCCTCAAGTTCGTGCATCTTACAGCATGATTTAGAATTTCCTTCCTTTTAAAGGCTGAATAATATTCTCTTGTGTCTGTATATGTTGTTTATTCATCCTTTGCTGAACACTTGGCTTGCTGCTACCTTATGATTGGTGTGATTAATACTGCCTCAAACACAGGTGTATAAATATATCTTAGAGTCCCTGCTTTAAATTCTTTTGGATACTGTGCAGAAGTGGGATTTGCTGAATTACGTGGTCATTCTGATTTTTCTTCTTCTTCTTCTTTTTTTTTTTGAGACAGAGTCTGACTCTGTTGCCCTGAATAGAGTGCTATGGCATCATAGCTCATAGCAACCTCAAACTCTTAGGCTCACGAGATCCTCTTGCCACCATGCCCAGTTAGTTTTTTTCTATTTAGTAAAAATAGAAAATAGATTTTTCTCAGGCTGGTGTCAAACTCCTGAGGTCAGGCAATCTACCCACCTTGGCCTCCCAGGGTGCTGCTAGGATTATAGGCATGAGCTACTGGGCCTGGCCCAATTTTTATTCTTCTTCTAAAATTTTCTTACCTTTCTCTCCCTAGCTGAGGGGAATAGAATGGACTGCCCTTCAGACCTCTTAGTACCCTTTCTTGGAGGTTTTCATAGCTGCCTTTGATTCTTTCTTGCATCCTGTCATTTTCCACGTGGTCATAGAGTTATGTTTTCAGGAACCAACAAAAGGCTTGGTGTTAGGGTTCCAAGCAACACCCAGGAAGCCATAACTGCATCTTGTCATCTTTGTCACAGGACCTGTGCTGCCCATGGCAAAGTTTGTCTGAGTTCTGCCTCTGCGGAAACCTGAGGCCGGGCCCCCTCTTTGCCTGTCTGCCACCTGCATAGGCAGGCTCACCTTTGTGCAATTGAATGAAGCTGTGAAGAGGAAGATGCCTGGTGAGAACTGTGAGCTGGGGTCTTCCTTCCAGTAGTGCTTTGGGGAGCGTGCCGCAGCTCCCAGCTGTAGTCTCGTCCCTTGCCTCTGAGGAGCACTGTATCCCCGCTGCCTTCTGCACTGCCCTGGGTCTCTACCAGTGTGGGTAGCGAGGGCTGTGGGGGACACGCTCAGTCCTGTAGCCTCCAGTGTAATTCCCTTAGAAATATTCCAGTTCTGTACTGACATTCTCAGTGTAAGAAAACAGGAGAGCAGAAAAGCAATATGTTGAAAAGCTTGTATCTATGGAGACTGCTTTTTTTTTTTTTTCCAAATTAGACTGAAACCTCCCTAAATCTATATAATTCTATTTACAGAATGGGCCTCTCAGGCCTCTTAGTGAGGAGTAGGTCTTGGCCATCAGCTCCTAAGGCGTGCAAGTGGGGTCCCAAACACCCAGGGGAGGGACAGTCTCAATATTTGGAGATCAAAATTACATAAGTAGAGGGGAGCCTGAAGGAGGTGGCCATCAGTTGAAGTCCCCACTGTGCTAGGATGTTAAATCCTTTTGTGAGCCAGAGGCTCCTGTGCTGATGGCTGGGAGGATGGAGAGTCAGCAGAGAGATGGATTGCGCGGGGACTCATGCCACAGCAGGTTCCTCTTTAAGGTGGATAAACAAGTGGAAAGGGGACTAGTCTTGCTGTTTCACATTTTTGAGAGTAATCCAAAAACACCAGTTCTTCCAGGCCAGTGTGGCTCCTACTAAATGACGCTGCCAGAAAGAGAAGAATGTAGGACAATATCCATTCATTCATTCATTCAGACATAGATGTTTTTAGGAGCCAAGGATCCAGTGCTGAGCTAAATGAGACACATGGTCCTTAAGAGTCTGCATGCCCTTACCTCCCTATAATTCCTTTGCGTAACAAAACATGTTGGATGTGTTCATTCTCCTGGAGGTAATAAACTGTCCTATTATTTTGTTTGCTTTTATCCCATTGTTTTCCTATAAATAGTAGAGATAGGTTCCACTGCTAGAATCACACAGACACATTTCTTCTGAAAATAAGTCACTGTTACTGTTTTAATCCATTCTGATTTTCCACTCACATCAGAAGACGATGGGGCTTTTCTCTGTGTATGTGAGACTGAGGGAAAGGAAACCCAGTTTTACGCCTCTTGGGACTGAGCTTTTCTTTTTGTCTGTCCTGTTGTTTTGGGGGTAGCTCCATTTTTTTGTTTTCAACCTAATGACTTTTTTGATTTGAGTCGTCTGTGTCCCAGCCTGAGTAGAGTAACGCTGTCCTAGTAGGCGCTAAATCCTGTCCTGTTTCCTGAGCTGAGGATAATCCCAGACTTGGAAATTGATGTTCCTCTGCCCTTTGGGCCTGAGGTTTCTGCTGGGTTGAGACACAGGACGGTGGGGACCTTGCTCAGTGTCTATGATAACCTCTCCTTTGGGGAACACACAGCGGGACCTGGGGTGCTCTTGAGGTGGGGTTCATCCTGCTCCCCATTCTCTGTCCTGTGCAGTGGCTCTGTGAGTTGGGAGAACCCCGTGAGAATTGGTGGTGGCTTCTTATATCCCCAAACCCTAAATGTATTCGTTTCCTTTCCCTTTTCATACATTCTTAGAATAAAATTGTTAGATCAGAGAAACTGAAAAATTTTATTGCTGCATTCTGTTTTTCAGAGTGGTGATACCATGTTTGTTCCCAAACAGCTATGTATGTGAAGCCCATTTCCCCCCAATTCCAATAATATAGGGTATGATATGTGAAAATATTCTCTTACTTGATAGGTGGGGAAATGGTATTGTCTTAATTAGCATTACTTTAATTAGTAGCGTGGCTTACCTTTTTGTTTCCTGTGTTTTAGATAAGTGTCAAAGTTATATAAAAATTCGGTTTATTATAGTAGACATTTCACCTTATTCCTGCATACACATCTTCACTTGGGCTGGTGAAGACCCTGAAGCAGTTTAGTTTCTAGGTATTTTGATGTATTCTAGTCATCACTCTTCGTTCTGGACTTGGTCGATGACTACAGTTGGTTCATTGCTATGGGGTTGGTAGAGTTAATTCTTCAAATGTTTTTGTTTTTAGTATCATAAAGAGTTATGAGAGTTGATTCCTAACAGTTTCATGGAAAGACATGGTATTGTAGTAAGGAACATATTTTATGAATCTCAAACTGGGATTTCTGATTTTCATGAGAATAAGTCATGTTTATGGAGACGATGGGATGAGATATTTGAAATGTGGATTATAGTGTTACATCCAGAAGGTATTAACATCACAAGTGCCAACGTTTCCACACCATTTTCCTCAGACCACAAGTTGCTTGATGTATTAGTTTTTTCCATGCAGAAATTATTCTATTGTTAAAATAAGTTGGAAAACACTGGCTTATACCAAGCGGAATCTTTCATTTCAATATGGGATTTTTAGGTTTTAGTGTACTAATGTGCATTGTTGGTCTCAGAGGGAACTCAGTACATTTGTAGAGTTTTCCACTTGAAACTTTCTTTGGTGGCAGCAGGGGGTGTTGTGGGGAGATGGTGTCTTTTGCTATATTGGAGAGTCCTTACCCGGAGGATAGTTTGGGAAATGCTTCGCTGGAATGATTATGAATTCCTACATGGCTTTGAACCTACATTCCCTGGGGTTAAAATTCAGAAATACTTTGCAAGTTGTAATTTTACTAAATACTAATATGTGTGGCGGGTTCCTCCTCCTGCTCTCCTCCTCCTTGTCTTCCTCCTTTGTCTTGAAGTCTATTACTTTATGTTCTTATAAGAAAAACAATGATGTAACCAAGAAACCATCGTTATGTGTGCAAGTACCTGTGTGTACCTGCACACCCAGGGCCAGTTCTTGCTGTGAAAGTGAGTATTGGGTGCTTTTGAGAATAGCATTTTTCTCATAAAGGGTAGCCAAACCAATTTCATTGCAACATTTTGTTTGATGCTTCTTAGTCTTAAATATAGCCTTATAACACTGGTTTATTGACTGTTTTGGATGAGGCAGTGAGCCGATAAAGAACAGACAGAATTAAGTTCTTGGCTTCACAAAACTTACACCTTAGTTGGGGAGGAGAGAAAAAAACAGTGAAAAATAAAGACAATAATGGAGATATTTCCTGACTTAAGAACTGACAAAGTGTCGTAAAATTGAAGAGGGTGGGTAGCGAGTTGGTCGTCTAATCCCGGGCTGTTGAAGGTCGATGTAAAGAGAGTTGGAGGTGACACGCATGTAAGTCAAGGGCTTCTTGGTGAATCCGAAAACCCTCTTGAGTCCCTCTGCTTCTGTGTGTGCATATAGAACAAATGTCCCTCTTCCTGCTACTCCGAGTTAATAACTGGTGACATCTGGTCATCCTCCATTCCATTGCCCTTAAAGAAATACAGCATTTGGGATAAATGGAATCGCCTCTCACTTCCCGCTTCAGGTCTCGTCCTTCCCTGCCCACCCCTTTCCTCTCTCTTTCTCTCTCTTTCTCACACAGAGAAATCCCTTCGTGAAGTTTGTCTGTGTCCTCATTCTGGTTTTATTATTTTATAGACGCATATGTCCATAAAAGGATGTAGAATGCTTTTGTGTACATTGATTGAATTTGCATAAGTGGTATAATGCACATATGCACAACACTTTGTAAATATAGGACCTCAGGTATTTCCTGGACCCTAGAAGCCCATTTCTAGACTCCTGTTTTAGGGGCAGTTGGGAGGCCCAGCATGAGTGTGGCACGCAGGTGAACTTGTAGGACCGGGGCGGAAGAGCGGAGCCTCCTGACGCTGTCTTCCTGCCTGGGGTGCACGGCGTCCCCCTGAGGCCTCCAGAGTCCAGCTCTGAACATCACTCTTTTCTCTTCCATTTGGCATTTAACACATACTTCTTCAGGGTTACTTATCTTTGTAGACGTGTCTGTCCTGTTTCTTAAAGATGTACTGGGAACTTTCTAAAAGTCAGGACCCTGACTCTTAATCTCTTTCCCTTACATAGGAAATATTTTACAGTGGACTTTTCTTTGTTTGTTTGCTTTTAAAAGGACTGTATGGTAGAAACGTTCATTATGCTGCTCGGTCTTTAAATAATTTTCAGAAACTAAACTTGAGGCATATGAAGATAAACGACTGCAATTTAAACCAGCCGGGAAGCTGTAATGTGAGCTTGGGTTTTCATTTGGCATGGGCCTGTGGCTGATGCGTCTCAGCTTCCCCATGCCATCAGGGATGGCACACAGTGCAGGTAAGTGCAGACCTACCTTTGCTTACCTGCTGACCAGAGCGTTCACACCCATCCAGCTAACCAGGCAGGGAAGAGAAAACTCACCGCAGAGGTGCGGACAGGCTTGAAGCTGCTCTTCTGAGTAATAGAGAAGCAGGTTAGCTAGCAGGGTTCCAGAATGCACTGAAATCTGGGGAGAAAAATAGAGCCCCCATAAACCTGCTGTATATTTTGTTTGTATAGTGTGCATGCTTTTAATGTGTTTTTATTTTAGTTTACAGACCTTTCCCCCCCGCACGATCAGAGATTATTTATCCCCCTGACATGTGTTGGAAGCCTTTGAATGTTTTCGTTTCCTATGGTTGAAACCATAAAGTTGTTTCTCTGACGTCTGGTGTGTGCACTGCAGGAACACACAGGAGATGTTGCCCTGCTCCGATAGACATGCACAGTCCTCACACATTTACTGACAAAGGGATGCACCAAAACTCTGGCACCCACTGTCAGATTTTACGCTTTAAAAAAGAGTGCCTAAAGTGGTCAGGCTAGTTTAGGCTGACTTGCTGCTTTTTCTTCAGGGTCCTTGTCTATCAAGTTTATGACACGAGTTTCACCATTTGATGGCTGAAGTCTTCCCTATAAATCTACCATTATCATGGGTTTTTTTTCTGGAGGGAGGGGAATGGAGGGTAAAAGAAGTCATTCGAGTCACTTTTTATTTTTAAATACATCAGGATCCACCAAGACCAAGCAAGTACAAGATGATCAGGGTGTCCTACCCTTTAGAATCAGGCAAACCCACTGTTATTTTGTCTGTCTTAACACTTAGACTCTGGTACATCCTTGGAAACATTGCAAAGAATAGCTCCTCAGCCAAATCATGGGGTGGTTTTTTTTTTTTTTTTTTTTTAACATGTTCACATTTCCTGTCAGTGTTAAGTGTTGAACTGCTTTGAAGGCTAGAGCTAGGCGCTCCACACTTAAGGCTGAAAATGAATGTAAATGCCGAGAGTTCTGCTTTTTAGGGGAGGGGGTGCCTGTGGATGGGGTGAGGCCGTGATGAGTAGTTCTGTGCTCCTGATTCCAGGTTTCTGGAGCTGCAGCCGCCTGTGTGTAGGGCCCAAACCACTTGGAACCATAGCTGAGATGCCAGAGGCAGCCCTGGTCCTGCCCTGGGAGGTGTGACATCAGCCCAGCGTACCCGGTGGAATAGTAGCAGACGATTAGCCTGGGAGGGACAGGAAAAGGAAGCTTCCAAAGGGAGAGAAGAATGAGGGTCATGGGCCAGGGCCCGGGAGGAGGGCATCGATTGTGCTTTGAATGCAGGGAGGGGTACAAGGTCAAAAGCTGGTTCATGGGTGGTGAGGCAGGGACGGGGAAGGGGAAACGCTCGGTGCTGGGTTAGGGAGGAGATGGAAAAATCAACTGGATAGGTGTGGGGAAGTAGCAAAAGGGAAAATTCTCAGTCTGTGCTGGGCTCCTGTTGCAGACCCAACCAAGGCCTCGGGTGCCCTGAGGTGGCCAGTGGCTGGCCCAGTGCTTGTCCCAATGGGTCTCACTTCCTTAGTGCTCTTCGGAATTGAAGCCCCTGGGGACTGTGACACAAGTGCCGGCTTGTTCTGAGAGCTCCCCTGACACATGCGTTGGCCCCTCAGAAATACCTGCTGCAAGTAGGTTTTCTGAGACTTCAGGACCCTGTGACTCTGTTGTAAGTTCTCGCAGCTTCCCAGATGGCTCACGTGAAGACACCGAGCGCAGACATGGGAGCAGGAATTGCGTGTATGGTAGAGTTTAAATTTAGTCTTTCTTTTCTCTCTTTTTCACTGTATAGCTTTGGTTTCCCATATAACATACACAACAGAGTCAGAATAAACACTTTAGAAAGAAAAATGAAGTCGGAAAAATGCCAGGAGGCTTGGATTCTGCCTTTGACCCAGGGTCATAGCGTGGCTTGGAAAAACCAGTCTCTACCCCTCTTTGTTTGTTACCTGTGAAATGAGTTTGTAGTGAAGAACTCCTAAGTATCTACAGAAAATCTGTTTAGCTGAAAGAATCATTCAAACCAGGCAGCAGGGCTGTGTGGGACCAGATGGCACCAGGGTTTGAATCCCTGTTACCTTCACTCACTAGCTTCGTGACCCTGGCAAGTTACCTTGTCTCTCAGAAGGTCAGTTTTTCTTTTCTTTTTTTAATTTCAGATTACTCTGAGGGTACCATTAGGCTACAATGTTGGTGTTTGTTAGATAGGATCCCTGTTGTAGTTGTGTCCTAAACCCAGGAGCCGTGCCATATGCCCTGACACTGTATCCACTAGAATGCACCCCAATCTCCCTCCCTTCCCCCACCTCCCCGCTTCCCCCAGCTTGAATCGAATTGAGTTTTTCTCATGTACGGGTATATATTAGTTTGTCTCCTGGCTCCATATCAGTGTTGAGGACATTGTATAAGAACCTCAGTTTTTCTTTCTGTAAAATGGTTAAGAATCAGGCCTGAGTGTGATGCCAGTGTCTGGCTCAGCTGAGTCCCGCACATTAGCTCTTATTAGGAGGAGTATTCACTGGAGCCCCACGTGTTGCAGAGAATGTTAACCACGTGGGTACTTCTGGGCATGCATGTTCTAGCATTTATTTTTCCTGATCCTCCTTTTTCGTGAAGCCTTCCTTGATTTCCTGACCAACAGGCGGAGAGACAGCACTGGTCTCTGCTCCTGCTGGAGATTGATTCTACTCCTTATGGGGCTCATTTGCATGCCGGCCTCCCTCCTAGATCACCTGAGCTGCCAACAGGCAGAGGATGCAACTGCGGGGCCTCCTTTCGGCTCGGCCTCCCACCAGGCACCTTCTAAAATAATGTTTTATTGAAATGAGATGAAAGAGGTGGGGAGAACATCTGGGGCTGGGTTTCACATAAATTGGAGGGGCCCGTCAGCCCAGGTGCTGTATTCCCCTGTGGTTGTGGCTACCCCAATGCTACAGAGCCAGGGACCTGTAAGGCATTCCCCTGTGGCCTCTCTTGCCCCAGAAACATGTGGCTGCCACCTCCACAGCCCATGAGCTTGGGTGACAGACAGACACCATAAGGCAGAGTTCTGAGCCTCTCTTCCAAGGTGGCAGAATGAGATGGTTTCTCTCTTTATTTCCCTGGAATCTGAACAGGTAGATTCATCTCCTAGAGATAAATCTGGGAGCTGGAAGTACAGGAGACCCTGAGATTAAAAATTAAAAATACAGTGCTGTTTTAAATAAAAGTAGATTAAATAAGGAACCACATAATTTCTAGAGTAAATGGCAAAGGCTTTAGACCCCGCCGTAAGCGAAGAAGCACGCGGATGACTCCTGATTTTTTTTTCCCCTTGAACTTGGGATCCCTACATATCACAGACAAGCATCAAAGCCCAAGATTCAAATCTGTTACTGAATCCATTCCAGAAAAGCGGGGAAAAGCTACCAATTTGTCATCTGTTATAAAATTTCATAACCTTTCGTTTCCTGATATTTCTGTACTATTATTCACTCGGCTTGCAATACTGCAACAGATTTGTGCCTGCTCATTTTACTACGTGTGCATGGCTGTGGTCTTTATTTTACGAGTAAAAACTGGCTGATTGAGTTAGCAATGCCGAAATCGCTCACGCTGCAGAGTCCTTGAGGCAGACTTTCCAGGGTATGAGCTGGTTATTTTTAGGTATGATCAAGGAGGGAGCTGGTGAAAACCCTCAATAGCCTCATTCCCCGGGTGGTCTCCCTCTGTCCAGGTTCTGGTCAGCATAGCAGGGCCGTTGGAACCTGGACGGCCAAACCTCTTGTGCCAGCCACTTCCTGCGTGAACCAGGAGGAAGGAAAAAGAGGAATCTTCATTTCCCTATGTTGCCAGTTTTCCTAGCTTCCCAGTAGAGCGGAAGTAGCTTGGAAAGATTTTGAATTTTGTTTTTCACTGGATATGCAAATACGTTTGAGGAATGCTGGTAATGGGCTTGTCTGGGGGGTTTGGAATGAAGAATAACCACACATAACTTTTGACTTTCTTTAATAGAGCGAAGGAACAGGCCATCGACCAGGTGAGTGAGATAAGGCGTCCTGGGGCGATTTAGCACCCTTTTCCAAGATGATGATGATTCTTGAAGACAACGACTTCCTTGGGAAGTCTTATTTCGAGGGTTTCACCAAATTTTAGCTCAATATTTATTTAACACAGACGAATGATTATGGAACATGTTAATTCTGTTTTTCCATTTTTATACAATTAGTCTAACATTTCCTTCTCGAATATAATACTCTTTCAGGTTTTGCTCCTAAGCATTTTTCTAACTTTCTATTTCCATTTCAGTATTTTCTGCCACCCAGACATCAGCAGATGGACAGGGCTGTTTCAGTAATCCCCCTCCTCCCGTCCTTGCACCCCCAAGTTCTCACAAGCAGCACCCACAAGTGCCGAGTTCCGCCTCACTGCCTGCTTCTTGGCACGGGCCTTTGATTCCTGAAATGCTCAGAGCAGACCAAGAAAGAAAGAAAAAAAAAGTGTTTCTCAGGTGAGCCAGTCCAAGAGGATTTTTTTTCCTTAAAAAATAATTTCCTACTGCTCTTCCCTCTTCCCCCACCAAAAGGGGTGAAGGCGGATAGAATGCAGACTCACCCATAGTTTTTCCTCAGTGAAAAACTTAGAAATGATGTCACCTTGGTGTGGTGGCCCTCGCCCTCGGGTGAGGTTCCCGGCGATAAATATGTAGACTTGGAGTGCAGACGGAACCGTCTCCCCGTACACGAGGGGAGCCCCCTCTAACTCACAACCACCTCCTTGTCCCCAGCCTGAGCCTGGGATTTGATGCCTTCCCCTCATGCTTGTTGGTGGTAATAATGGAAATGGCAGAAAACGCCAGCTGACGACTGTTGCAAGTTGGCACTAGTCCAGGGAGTTTCAAAGGGATGTTTTATTGATTCTGTAATTGCACAAGATAGAATGGACGAGCTAAACTGGACCTCGGGGCCAGGAAAGCCCCTGCTCCAGCAGGAGCTCCTGGCTGAGCCTGGCTTTGGGGACAGCTCAGGGAGCAGTTGCAGCTTAAGGTGAAGTGTGTACTTAACCTTTCTCTAAACGTGCCCCTTCAAGTTTCTTTTCTGTGCACATGTGTCCAGGCCACATCTCATTGTGCAGATCTCACATGTTTAATTTCCTTTGAATCTCATGTCTTGCCCAAGTGTTATTGTTTTATGACTCTGCCTCTTAAAGGGCTCTTTTCAAACGTTGGGCACGAAAGACATTTCATAGGGGAGCCTCTTTAGAACAATGGGCTTTCACTAGGAAGTCCTCATGACATAAAAACCACAGAGCAGGCCTCCCAACAAGACTTGTTAAGATGCAGTAGCCCATTCTCTGCTAATAAGCTGATTGCTTTCCAAAACCGAAGGGGTGGACCGAGCTGTTTTGCCAAAACAATTGAAAATTAGCTCTGTCAACTTTTTCTGCTGCCATCGTTTACACTGGCATGCATTATCTGTCCTGTTCCATTGAGTTGGTGAGAGCGGGAAAACACTGGGAACAAAGGCATTTTTAAAACCAGAGAGGGATTGCAGAGGACTTGACAGGGTATCCCACTGGGGGTCAGGTGAGTAGGAGACTCCTGGCAATTTTCAGAATTACTGTGCAAGGTCCCTCCGATCCTCACTGTTTCGCTGCCACCCTCGTTCTGAGCATGAGGACTTTGAATGTGTAACAGATGGGACAGTCTCACTCTCCTGGAGGAGGAGAGAGGCTGGTCCCCTATCACCTGGGGTTATCAACTTGGTTAGAAGCCATGCTACTGGTACCTGAAGATGGGACCTCTCTTTGACTTAATTTACCCTCAGTAAGTATTCTCTTTGCTGGTGGTTCCATTCTTCACCTCGATCTGGGAGACTCTGAGATAACCCTGTTTTGAGCTTCTCTTTCTCATGGACCCCAGGTACTTCTTTTTGGGTTCCTGGAAGATACCTTCATGAAGAATCCCCTCTCACCTTCGAATCTTTGCACAGGCATTTCTGGGATGGAGTTCGTTCTGTCTTTCCTCAGATGTCTTCTCATCCTCCTGATCACCTGCATCTGTGAATTTCATCACCACCGGTCCAGCCACTAGAGCTCACTCCCCATGTTGCATTAGTTGCTAAATTCTTTGACTCCTGTCTACCCTTTGCTCGCGTTCTCCTTGCCGAGCATCTCGTCTCCCTGGGGGCTCTGGTGTGTTTGTCCCTGTTGCTGTGGGAGCCTGCGACCTGCAACTCTACCTTCACGTGCTCTTCCTGGAATGGTCCAAACTCTATGACACGCTTTGTTCGGAGCCTTCAGTACCTCTTTGTGTTGATAAGAGTGCCCAGGCTCCCCAGCCCGGCCTTCCAGGCCTTCTCTGATCTCCCCAGAAGCTCCATCTTTGGCATGGATTCTAGTTCTTCCTGCTCTTCGCCTTCACGTGCCCTCACTGCAGTCTGACCCACTAGCTAGCATCTGTCTGGCATCTCCGACGCTTTGCTGTGCACATGTCCTGTTCCTTTTGCTCTATATGAATTGCTTTTTCCCTCTCCCTCATTTTCCTTTCCTCTGTTAATTCGTGCATTCTGCAACCATGGATTGAGGACCATCTTTGTGCTGGCCCCTGGGCTGCATATTAGGTACGTGGCAGTGACCCAGACAACTGTGATTCCTGCCTTCATGGCCTGTTAGGGGAAGAGTCAAATAAATAAACCAGGAAACACGTAAGTATAAATTGGGATGGTTAGACCAAAAGAAAGCATCTGAGATTTAAAGAGACTGCGCAAGAAGGGGAGTTGTTTTAGAAGGACTTCCCAAGCAAAGGAATTCTAACTGAAGGGATAGGAGGATGAGGGGGGAACACCAGGCATAGAGCTGGTAAGAGATTTTTGTGCAGAAGGGACCTTGGAGTAGGATGAGCATGTCATTAGAAAAATGACTTCCCTTTAGCCAAAAGTTGAGCTTATGTTATTGATTCTCTGCCCTGACTCCTTTGCCTGATTCTTCCAGTGTTTGCAGAATCTTTTGAATCCGCAGACCTTGTGGGTTCCCAGGGAGTGCTTTGTTTGCCAGCTCTAGGTGAAGAGGTGTTTGTTAGTCCCGTCTTTCAGCCTCCCATGGGGTCAGAGAGATGACACGATCAGAGACTTGTGCGTTGAGTTCATGTAGGGCTTTCCCAGTCCTGGGTAGAAACCTTGGTGACCCAGCCTGGTGGTCAGACCCAGCTGGCCTGCAGGCCATGGATCTGAACAAGCCACACTCCTGAATGATGTGGTTCAGCAATACGTGGATGGGTTTACGTGGTTAGGATCCTGGGAATCTGCTGGAGTTTTAATAAGCTCAATTTAGTGGCCCTTCATGTTGGATGAATGTCATGGTAGAGAAAGAAATAAGGACAAATGGACTGATAGTCATAAATCTCATGTCTTTTTTGGTTCTCTCTCTCTCTCTCTTTTTAAAAGTGGTTTAGCTGCTTTGACCAAATGAAATCTTACTTGAGCCCCCTCTCCCCACATTTAAAATAAAAGTTGAGTTCTTATGGTTGATTCAGGGCATTTGTTCAAACCTTCTCCTTCTTGGTTTTTCATTCAGCAGATCCTTATTAAGCACTTATTTTGCCAGGGACTCTGCAAGGTGCTGAGGAGGCAGTTCTGTACCAGAAGGTGGAGAGACATCTAACTCCAAGCACTGGCCCTCTCCTGCCCTCCTTCTGTACCCCAGGGGCCCGCTGGGATGGGGTTTGAAAACCACAGTCTGTATTAAAAACAACAAAGTGAGGACACCTGACAATCTGACATTTGCGAGTTAGTATATTAATAAAACTTAAAATAGTGCTTTTATCTTTTTCTCAGTAAACACTTGGAGTATAACAGCTGCCATGTGCATTTCCCTCTCTCTAGAAAACCTTTCCCTTTTCTTCTCGGCCACTCCTTAATTTTTTTCTCTTTCTCTTTTTCTTTTTTTTGAGATAGAAATTTACCTTGTTGCCCAGGCCAGAGTGCATGGCATCATTATAGCTCAGAACAACCTCAAACTTCTGGGCTCAAGCCATCCCCCTACCTCAGCCTCCCAAGTGGCTGGGATTACAGGCACCCACCGCCTTCAACGCCCAGCCAACTTTTCTATTTTTAGTAGAGATAGGTGTCTCATTTTTGCTTAGGCTAGTCTCAAATTCCTGAGCTCAGGCGACCTTCCTTCCTTCAGCCTCCCACAATGCTGGGATTACAGGCACAAGCCACACTGTGCCTGGCCCCACGTCTTACCTTTGGCTTACAATTTATCTCACCCCGGGCTGGGGGTGATTTCGTGGGGGTGATTCACAGCTCCAATTGGTTTCTTGAAGACAAAGGCTGTGTCTTCTACTCTGATAGCAGCAAGCCCAGGGTAGATATCAGTTGTCTGATGAACCCTGAGGACCAGTCGTCCCGCCCAGTGGTGACACAGCCTCATTTTGGTGGCTCTCCTGGGATATTTCACAAATCAGTGGCAAAATAGATGTATAGATGGATCTTTGTGAGTTTTAAGAACTTTGAAATCTTAGCAGCCATTTATTAGGCATGATGGTCTCCAGTGCTATTGTAGAAACTTCCAGAACCAATGGCCTGTGTGAAATACGAATTTACAGTCAAGAGGATCAGACATGGAATCTTCCTTCTCTAACTAGTTGTGCCAATGTGCTGGTCTCAGTTTGTTTCCTCGTTAGTAACAGTGCAAGGTTATGTTGAATAGTGCAAGTGAGGTCGGGAAGGGGCCCACCTGGGCCCTGCCTGCATCATAGCCCTGCATTATCCTCATCACGCCTTGAAAGCCCAAGCCAGGGTCTAGGGTCTTCCCATCTGGACTGCGGCAGAGGTGGTACCTCTGTTTGCCTGGTGTCCAGGTGGCGTCCTGTCTTTCTTCCTGTTGGTTAGACTCTAGTTAATGCAGCCCTCAGCCCAGTTTATTGTTCCTTGTTGCAAAAGCTACATGTTCTGGCAGAAATGTTTGCATTTCTGGTACATCTTTATAGACTTGTGGATACGTTTAAGGCCACTCATGAAATCATGGCCCTAAGACAGTCGACTAAGTAGAACTGAGGACATCTCAGGCTCAGGTCACATACAGAGTAAGGGGACGTAGAAATGCTACGTGCTTGGGCTTGTAGGTACCGTCTGTGAAGTTCACATGAACCAGCCTGGGATGCCGGATTGGCCCCCTGGTCAGCAGCCCCCCAGTGCTGGTTCTGTGGTCTCTTCTTTGTGCCCATGTTAGAACCATGTCTGAGCATGTCCACCTGCAGCAGCATGCCCTTTGTCTTAGCAGAAGCTGATTTAATCCCGGATGTCCTACAGAGTCGAGCAGCTTGTGGCGGGGAGACAGAGGGCACACCTTTAGGACTAATGTGTTTCTCCTTGGCAGGAAGCCAGGATGAGCCTCTGTCTCTGCCAAAGGAACACCACCGCAGGGCCCCTGACTCGGATGCTCTGAGTGGCCGGGTTGGTCTCCGGAGGGGGAGCCAGGAGCTGCCTCCTCACCCCTGGATGCACGCCTGGACTCGCTCCATGATGACTTTTGCCAGTTGCCAAGATACTTGGGTCTCTCTCTGCTTCCTCACCTGTAAAATGGGCTTAATAACACCCAGGGAAGGAAGAACTTGCAGGTGTTGAGTGGATTCATAAATTCAGCTTCAGAAAGAGCTTTGAAGATGTGAAACTGTCTCTTACAGGCCTGGAGGCCTTGTAAACATGCTGGACCGGAGGCATTGGCACCTTGCATCTCTGAGGGCAGAGGCCTCAGCGTGGGCGTCAGGTGGCTCTTCCTCCCTCCCAAACAAGTTTTAGATTTCTCCAAAGAAATCATGACTCTGTCTTAGCTTAGACTTGGGGACTTGCATTGAAGTTCTGGTTTGTGTTTTCCTCCATATGAAAGGAAAGAGGTTTTGTGTGTGTGCGTATCAGAGAGCGAGAGAGTCAACCCATACTTTATAGGTAACTCTAAAAGTGAGATGAAAGAATTTCAAGACTTACTGGCTAAAAGAGAGAGAGGGCACTCACTTTTTTTTTCCGTCCTGGAGTTAAGTTTGGCTGCTAGGTCCTTCCCAGAAGTGTGGGAGCTCAAGAGCAATATCATTTAGTTCCTTCCGCATTTAATTGGAAGGACCTGTTACAACTTGGGCGATCATTCTTTCTGGCTTTCTTTTTGATTATTTTCCCATACTTCAGATTCGCTCGGAACACTTTGCAGCTTTACTCAGGTGGAAATCTGTTTTCAGTCGTGGGCTCTCCCGACCTCACTGAGAGGGTAAGAAGAGAAGTGTGCCTTGATTGCACTATTGTACACAGCTATGATTTAATGATAAAGATAATAAAAAAAGAAGAGAAGTGTGGGTGGGGCGTGGTCCTCAGACCAGCAGCAAGAGCATCACCTGGGCCCTTGTTAAAATGCAAGTTCTTGGGCCCCACTGCAGACTGACTGAACCAGTCTGTGTTTTGCCAAGATCACCATGAAATTCAAATGCACTTAGGTGGAGAAGCGCCGGGACATTTTAAATTGTATGTTATGTTTTCTAATAGGAGGAGGAGGGGGTTGGTTGTTGAGAAGTTCAAGTTCACGCCTCTCTCTTCCGAAGTGTCTGCGTTATCGCTCCCTTTGACTTCTGACTTCCTTCGCATGCTGTCCTTGACTTTGTGTTAGAAAGCTGTGAAGTGTGACTGAAGCCAGCAGGTGAGTTAATGTTTCCTGTTCCACATCACACCATTAAGACGTCTCAGAGTCTGAAAGTGAAAGATGCTCGGTACCCAGATTGCTGGTTGATGACAAGACTGCCTTAAAAAGGTGGGCCGGGTTGCTGGAAAATCTCGAAGAGGAGCATACCCTAAAATGACGACATTGGGAACCAAGGCCACGTCAAGACGGGGTGCGATGCCTGCTCACCTCCTGGGCTGCTCAGATGGAGGCATACCGTCCGCAGTGTGGAGGCAGCTGGCGCGCTAATCATAGGCAGGTTAGCGCTGGTCTGTTTTTAAGATAATTATGGTAGTTGGTGCCGGTTTTAAGAGTTAGTCTGGCGTTCTGAGAGGTTTGGGCAGTGACTTGGTGACATCATCCCCCTTGAAGAAAAGAAGAGTACAGCCAGCCTTTGTGCAGGCAGAAGGTCCTGAGACCAGCAGCCTCTTTTTGTAGAGTGAGCCATTCATTATACAGGTGTCTCTGTTCTGCGCTGTCTGATGAACGACGTTTGCGTACTGTGGTTGTCCTAAAATAGGACACACTGCCATTTCTTGTCATGCATTGGAGGTACGGCCCTCCAACAATTTATGCTTCTCTGAGAAAATGTCAAATTATATAAACGCAAGATTATTTAGGAAACACATGCAATTTTGGTGGTCTTATTGAATAAAAAGATAACTAGATTGCACTAGCATAGAGAAAATATTGAAACCATCCGTAGCTTTTATTCTTTTTTCTGAAATTATGAAAGGGGCATAAATTTACCGGAGGGTAGAGGACGGCATCGCCTCGCTAAATTTCCCTCTCATGTGTTTAATTTTTTTATCCTGGTGTCAGAATTGAGGAAGATGGTATTCATTCACTTTCTCTTGTAGTTTCATTCATCCTTTGCTCATTCTATTCTTAACTTGGTTTTCCCCAAAGTAGATGTTGCTCAGTTCTCATCCTCAGGAAACACCTAACTTTGGGAGCGATGGTGACAAATTTCCCTTTGTCATATCTGTCCCTTGCAGACTAATACATCCCTAGTCTTCGTGTCAGGGGCTGTCCTAGGTGGGGCTTTGTGGCACATGAACATTGTAGAGCTTGAGAGGAATGTGTAAGTCCTCTTAGTGCCGTGGGCCATTCCGTGGGCCTGGGGCTGACCATGTGCTGCTTGAGGCAGGGGGTGGAAACTGATGCTTAGGGTCAGACAGGGAAGACCACTTTATTCAGACGACCTTCCTTTTTGCTTGAGAGAAAAACAGAGTTTCAGTTTTCTAGACAGACTTTGAATTCCTGGGCTCAAGGGATCCTCCTGCCTCAGCCACCCTATAGCTGGGACTACAGGTGTCTCACCACACCCAGGTTTATTCATAGCAGCTTTTGCTTATTCATACTTTCCTGATCAACCACCACCTCAGGTGGAGTCTGGTTCTCCATACATATATGCAAAAGTATAATATGGATATATTCGTGCAGTGCGTGTGTGAGAGAGAGAGAGCTTGTGTACCTATCGGTATGTGTTAATATGTGGGTGTCAGTATGTTTATAGGTATGCATGGAAGGTTTTTTCCAACATTTTAAGTAGTGCCATGGCAGAAAGAGTTGGGGTGCACATACTTTGCTCTACAGGTGAGGGTGCTGATGCTCACAGAAGGGGAGTGACTGCTGTGTGCCCTGGTGATCTGGAAACTGTGCGTCCTCTTCCCATGCCGTGCTCTAACGTGAATCTCATCACCTTCCACATCACTCTTTATGCGGCTTCTTGATTACTTGTCAAACTCCACACTCCCATTTTTGCCATATCTTTATACATTCGAAAGGTAATATACCTAATTTTTTTTCTCCAATTGCTCTTCTGTTCATAAAAGAAAACTTTAGAATTTGGCCATATGTGGAATACTAGTATGAAGGTGCACCGTAGGGTAATGAAGAACATAGTAAAAATAAATACCTCGCTATTAAAATGTGCGTGTGTGTGCGCGTGCATTGCCACCTAAAACTATCCCACGTACCACCCACGGTACTTGCAGCACACTTTGGGAAATGCTGAGTTACACCAGAAACCTCCAAATCTGTTTACAAATGTTGTGGTGAATTGGGAGACCAGTCTGTGGATGACGTTGCCCTTGGCACTGTGGTGGTTGCGATGACAGATGTTCATGGTAATCCAGTTTCTCCCTTACTTGTCAAGAGCAGGTGTTAGACACAGCCTTGAGTAATACAGCCCAGTTTCTTCCAGAGTTTATAACCTCTGTAAATACCTACTTTTGATTTTTTTATTTCTTTATAGTTCTGCCCAGGTCAGAAAGTTATATTTCAGAATATTATTTCCCCTTTAGTTCTTATGTGCCTCTAACTTCTGATTCTTAAATTCTTAGAAAGTTATATAGTTTGTTTGTTGTGTATTTATTTATTTATTTATAGACAGATTCGCACTCTTGTCACCCTGGGTAGAATGTCATGGTGTCTTGGCTCACTGCAACCTCAAACTCTTGGGCTCAAGAGATCCTCTTGCCTCAGCCTCTTTAGTAGCTGGGACAACAGGTGCCCACCACAGCATCTGGCTCATTTTTCTCTTTGTAGTAGAGACAGGGTCTTGCTCTTGTTCAGGCTGGTCTCAAACTCAAGAGCTCAATCAATCCACCTACCTCGGCCTCTCAGAGTCCTAGGAGCCAGGGTGCCCAGCCTGATGTTATATATCTTTTAAAAATATATAACTGACTTGGTGGGATGGCTCACACCTGTAATCCTAGTATTCTGGGAGGCTGAGGCAGGAGGATTACCTGAGGCCAAGAGCCGGAGACCAGACTGAGCAAGACCAAGACACAGTTTTTAATAAAAACTAGAAAAATTACCTGAGTGTGGAAACATGTGCCTGTAGTCCCAGCTGCTTGGGAAACTGAGATAGGAGGATTGCTTGAGCCCAGGAGTTGGAGTTGCAGTGAGCTGTGATGATAGCACTGTACTCTAGCCAGGGAGACAAAGCGTGACCTGCTCTCTAAAATAAAATAAAAATATGTATCTGATTGAATAGATGTCTTCTTAATTCTTCACAGTGACATTGGATGTAAATGAATAACTGGAGAAAATATTAAGATTGTGTTCCTCCAAATCTTTTGGTTCAGAGTTTGTCTTACCCTTGGATTTTTGGTAATTGGTAATAGTGTTTGGGTCTGAGGTGAGCGTAATAAAAAGTTTTGGTTCTGACAGTTACTAATTTCTTTTGCTGTTAGCTCTGTTGAGGAAAGGAGAAAATCCAAAGTGTTTATCACTTCAAAATATTTATAGAAAAATGAACCAGAGCTGGATTACTTTATTATGGAAAACAAAAGAAAGGAACAAATTGTTGTTTTCTGCCCTTGTTATTTGAACCCAGCTTGCTAAAATGAACAGTGCATTTAAGTTATAGAGTCTATGAGGGAACAGCCCAGAAATTTTCTGCTTTGCCTTTTTCCTGCGCAGGAGAATATGCAAATGGCCTTTCTGAGGACACTCTGTCACACCCTTGTGAAGGTTCTACGGGGGCTTCGTGTGTCTTGCTGAGGCTCCTGCCAGCTTGGAGGGCTTGATTGTTTTTGCTAATAGAGACAGATTTTGTCATTAGAAATACCCAAGGGATGCTGCCTTCATTCTTTTTGAGCGTGTGGTCATAAAGTGGTTTTAGGTGCAATTCTGTAGAGAAACACACACACACCCCCCACAAGCACACAGAATTTGACTGTGGAATTGGCAAAGAATAAGTGAGCCAAATTTGGCCTGTAGAAATTAACACTGGCAACTTCGTGAGTAAAAATTACATGAAAAGCCCTCATGAGGGAAGGAAGAAGGAAAAAAAAAAACTAGGATAACAGTGCAACAGACCACATTTCCTGTGCACAGTCTGTCTTCTCGGGGGTGTTTGTCTAAACAGCATTGCCAGTTTTTCTAAACAATACTGCTCATGTCCTTGATCTGTGATATGAAGTGAATCCGCCATGCGGACCAAATGCTCGTTGGGTGGAGAGTGCCTTTATTTGGCCAAATTAAACCCAACAGCCCCAGCTCTGTCCAAACTTGTGTTAGTCCAGGGCCAGCTACGATGCCTGTCCCCATTTGTCGATCTGCAGGGAAAAAGAAAAGGATGCATTAACTGTTTCCCATCCTTTTCGTTGAAAGGAATTTAGCTCCATTATAAAAATAGTCAATTTTTTTGTCTCCTAAAAGCTGGAAACATAATACTTTGAGATTGTCTCAGATGTGGAAAAAAGAAAAATCGCAAGAAGCTCCATGTGGTTTTAGAAAGATACGTTCCGATATTAAAATCTTGTGTGGATGGTCTATTATTTCCTTCTGCCATCCTTAGCATCTGCTGAAGAAGCTAGTCCAGAAGCACAGTGCTCATTTTTAGGAGGACAACTTGGAATGGTTTATGGTTTCGGTTTTGGTGCCGGGCCTTACACGTCTTAGTCCACAAGCTCAAATACAGAGATAATTGGAAGTCTAAAATCAATAACGATGGAACGTAGCCAGTGTGAAACAGATGCCGGAATAAACCATCTGTAAATTCCATGGTGGGTGAGGTTGGGGCTCAGAACGTTTATTTGTAGCCCGTGGATGGCGGGGCTGCGCCCTGAGGATGCTGTGTGTCTGTGCCACCTGACTTTAAGGCACTCTTCTTTCCAGCTCCACCTGTTGTCTGGTGTGTGTTTGTGGAATTGTTTTGAGCTTTTTGTAACCCTCTGGTGTTTTGCATATACCAGGAATCTAGTGTACAAACTTGGCTTTTGTTTCTATCAGAGACTGCCTACTCTCACTCCAGTGTGCCCCCTGTTCAGCAGCCTGAGTGATCTTGTGAAAATGCAAATGTGATCATGTCCCACTCACCTGTTCACTAAATTGAGGTCCCATCGCTGGTCTCCCATTACCCTCATGATGAACAGGGTCAGGACAGCCGTCATGGTGTGAGTTTTGCTTCTTCTCCCTCTATGCCTCCCTCTCCCCACCTTTTTTTCTGCTGCACCCACCCTGGTGATAGCCTACCCAGCTTCCCAGTGCCACAGGGCCTTTGCATATGCTGTTCCTTCAGCCTGGAATATGCTTTCCTCTCCTCTATGCTGGTTACCTCCTGCCCATCCTTCAGCTCTCAGCTCAGTAGTCACCTTAGGGAAGGCTTCCCCGACCTTCCTATTTCCACACTCCCTTTATATTTTCACATGGCCCCATATAACTTGCAGACCAGAAGCTTTCATTTCTATTTATTTTATGTATATCTTTGTTTCTATTTTGATTACCATCTATCTTCTCCCTAATTCCCAAAGGCAAGAATGTAACTGTCCAGGTACTATTGTAGTCCCGTCTCTAAGTACAACCCCTGGTACAAAGTAGATAATTTGTAAATATTTCTTCCCAAGTGGTGGTAGTAGTTGGCCTATTACTCCTGTGATGAAAGATGCTGAAGTCTCAGCTTTCTGTTATCTTGAACCCCTTTAAAGTCCTATTTTAAAACTATGCCAAATGGTTTACTTACAAACCAAGTGGTTGCTCTTTAAGTGGTTTATTTTATCAGTTTTTTAAAGTTGCCTTTATGTTGTAGGGCTGAGGTTCTTTTGGAGGGGTGATTATGTGTTTTGTGGTGTTAAGGGCAGTTTGTGGTCATGACTATTTTATAATGAGAGATCCGAACATCAGTTACTGAAGGCTGTAATAGAAAAAAGAAGAACAACTAATTCTTGAGTTATGCTTACACTACACTTCCCAATCATGTGTCTGCCTGTGTCTTTGTTCCCTTGGTGTTATGGGGCCATTTGTGTCCTATACCCTTGAGTAAGTGCACTTACATCTCTGAGACATGGTGTCCTTCTTAGTGAAATGAATTGGATTCTGTGATATCTACGTTCCCTTCTGGCTCTGACATTCTGAGTTTTATTTATGTAAATATTGGCTCTCACATCAAAGACCCAAGCTCAAAAAACCTGTTTTTATATCTACATCTTATAAAGCCTCCATGGTTTCGTGAAAAGTATTTTACTATCAACAAGAGTGAAAATTATAATCATAATTTTTAGATCGAAAAATTATCCTGAGAGATACTAGTTGTTTGTGTTTCAATTACTGGGGTCTGGATTTCTCTTTCATGGGATTTTAAGTGGGCAATCTGTGGAGGGAATCAAGGATTCTCTGGACAAACCAGTTTGGGCTATACATGTTTTGTTTTGTTAAGAATATCTCAGAACCTCTAATACAGCCATGTACCTTACGAAGGGTTATTGTATTCTTACTTCAATACAGACCTCCTTCCCTTGTTTGGGTTATTATAGAAATGGGTGTAGGGGGGGGTTAAAATATGAATGAGAACTTAATCTTACATTTCCAAGTACCTGGATTTTTCCTGGGGTTATAGATAATTTGGGTGTGCCTTTTCGATTTTCTTTTTTTTTAATGAACAGCAGTAACAAAGAGCCAGGAAAATACAGTATTCTGAATGAGAACATGGTAATGGATTATTAAATGAAGCCAGATGCAGGATTTAAAAGCGAACCCCCACGGGGGGGGTTCATCGTTGATGAGATTCTGCTGACCCATCAGTGAGTGCTATTTAAAAATTCAAGGGCCCGATATAAGTTATTTTTATTTTGTTTGCTCAGTGATCGTCTTATTCATTACGCGTGGTGTTACCATCAGCACATCCAGCCTGATGTACAGGGGACTTAGAAGAGGTTCCCCTCTCCTACCCACTCCTAGCAGTGTCTGGGGCCCGTCCATTTAGGAGATTCGCAAGAGCTGTGTCAGGTTATTCCTCAGACCAGAGGCAGTTCTCTCTGCTTGTTCCCGTTTCGATAATTGGAAGAAAGACTTAAACCTTACTCAGTGAGCCTCAACTTGGCAATTACGCTTGTTGGCGTGGAGGCTAACGGCTGGGGATACTGCCGTGTGGGGTGTAGGAGGTTCTCCAGACCTGGGCAGTGCATCTGTGGCTGGGATTTCCCCGGCCTTCCACAGCCAGCGGCTGCGGTCCAGGTGGTTGCTGACCATGTGCTTTCTGGTGCAGAGGCCGCTGAGCTGGGTAGAGAGGTAGAGAGTGGCCTGTTGAATGTGTGATCGTTTATGACAGCTGCCAAAATGCAAAGCCTGGAAACCGGAAATCCCTGTCACGTTCCACTGACAGTCTCAGGGAGGTGATTGGAAATTCTCTTAGAACTGCTTCCGAAAACTCATTAATCTGATTTTAAACAATTTGGATGGCTAGCAGGACTGGGAGTTAGGCTGCCTTTCTGTGGCTTTCCTTTGCCCTTGGTGGCCACCCAGTCTGTGGGTGGGTTTAACCATACAGCTTTGCGGAGAGCTGGTCCAGCCCCAGGAAGGGTATGTCAGGGGTTTGTACATTTCCCCTCTGCCTGGATCCCGCTTGCCTGGGCCCAGTTGCTCTTCTCATCTTTGGCTCCTCCACTTCGTTACGTATCTGTTCATTTCACAAGGAGTGAATGTTTATTGCTCAGGAGAATGAGAAAGAAGGGGAAAAATGCATATAGGTTATGAGCGGGAAAAGATGTAAAAATTGTTTCTAGTAACATTTTGTGGTATTTCCTTCCATTGTTTTTCTAGGCATGTTAAGCCCCCACGCCCGTATGTGTTTTTTTAAGTGAGGTCATACTGCACATGCTATTTGGTAGTTTGTCTTTTTCCTTTCAAATACATTGTGCCGGCTCGGCGCCAGTGGCTCAACGGGCTAAGGCGCCAGCCACATACACCTGAGCTGGTGGGTTCGAATCCAGCCCTGGCCC
>CAUYON010117630.1:0-24947 GCA_963573935.1 Arctocebus calabarensis
ACTGGGAGAGAAACGGAGAGAGCTTCTCTCTCCCCACTAGAATTTTCTCCCTCTAACAGATGCCTTAATGTTTTCTGTATTCTTTTCTTTCTTTTCTGTGAATAAATTCTGTCTTACAAAAATTAAAAAAAATAAAATAAATAAAATAAAATAAAAATATCTGTCTAATGAACCCGTGCAGCCGGGGGTCAGCTCTCTTTTCTCCTTCCCTGTTTCTTACAATGAAGGTACACTCCCCTGGCCCTGACGGAGTCAGGCTGCAGGGAATGAGCATGGATCCCATCTGGGTTCCTGGTTAGATTGATCTTGTGCCACCTTCTCCTTCACAACTGCTCCGTGCGGGACTCCATTTCCCAGTGTTAGTCCTGGCTGTCTCTCCAGGCCAGTGGCCACCACTTTAGATCTCATTTCTGGGCTTTAATATTAAAGCTGCCCTTTAAGCATCCTATGTAGTCCAAAGACACAAGACCCTGTCAGGCAGCTGGTACAAAACAAAGAACATGACAGAGGGCAGGAAATGTCCCCTGTGAAAATTCCAGCTCAGCGTGAGACTGATAATCAGGTACCTTGGGCTTATCATTCCAGTCCTTTCCAAATTTACCCAGCTGTGCAGGTCAGCCCACAAAGTCCTTTCAATTTTTTTTTGAGACAGATCTTGCTCTGTCACCCCAGCTAGAGTGCAATGGCATCATCATAACTCGGTTATCTTAAATTCCTGAGTTCAAGCAATATTTCTGCCTCACTCTCCCGAGTAGCTGGTACTTCAGGTGTGTACCACCACGTGAGGCTAATTTATATATATATATATATTTTTTTTTTTTTTTTTTTGCAGTTTTCGTCCGGGGCTGGGTTTGAACCCACAACCTCTGGTATATGGGGCTGACGCCCTATTCCTTTGAGCCACAGATGCCACCCCATAATCTTTATATTCTTAATAGACAGATCTCACTCTTTCTGGCCTCAAACTCCTGACCTCAAGTAACCGTCCTACCTTAGCCTCCCAGAGTGCTTGGATTACAAATTGTTTTTGATTAAAGTCATTTGAGGGTGTTTTTTGATATTATCCATCTCCTAATGATAAAAACAATGTATTTTGAGCACAGAATTTAGAAACTTCTAAAAATGTATAAAATTCCTTGAACCTTAGGCCACTGCCAAAAATAAAAAAAAATCAAAATGTATAGGAAAGAAAAAAATTCACCTGTATGACGATCACTCAGAGATAACCTCTAGCAACTTCTTCCTTCCCCCCTTTTGCTGCATATTGTTTTCAACAAGCGTTCAGTTTATACATTTATGTAACTGTGATTTCTGATGTTTTCAACTTAATATTATAAGCATTTCTCACTTGCTATGTTTTTTTTTATTATTATTGTTTGGGATTCGTTGAGGGTACAAAGAATTAGGTTGCACTGTTTATGGTTGTTAGGTAAAGTCCCTCTTATAATCGTGTTCCACCCTCAATCCCTCTTGCTATTAAAAACTGTGAATGAACAGAATTTTAATGGCTTTATACAACTGTATCATATGTGAATTTACTTGATGATCCCATGCTTTTGGAATGCAGGTATTTCTTACCAATGAACCATTTATTGCACGTTTTAATAAAAGAGTCTTCTTTTGTCCCCATCATATACCTGGTTGCTCTGGGACGTGAGTGCTAGTGTGTGTGTGTGTGTGAAAGAACCTTCTCTGCATTTGCTCAAAGTTCAGCATGTAAAGGGTTGATTTTTGATGTTAACTGCAGAGAGCTCATAAACTGTTATAAAGCTTTCTTAATCCCTTTAAAAGCACCCATAAACACAGTCTCACCCAGCCTCTTGTTCCCGTATGAAATCTCATTCTCCCTAAGAGGAGAACAGTATCGCAGGGGTCAGATGTGTGACTGGTGCCCCAGAGCCAGTCACTGGGGGTCAGCAGGGTCACATTCTGCCAGCTCTGTCTCATCTGCCCCACACTGCCAGAGTCTCTTACCAGCATCTGTGTGTCTCCTGCCCTCAGGTTTGAAGGAGATAACTTAGTCTGTTGAAGGCTCATGCTGAGTCAGAAGCTGACGCCACCAGCCTTCCCGAAGGAGCTACGCTGAGCTCCCTGAGTGGTGGGCAGGCCGCAGAGGTACTGGTCTCATCCCACACTCCGAGAAACCTCAGTTATGAAGGTCGTGACTCCTATTTCTGTTGACTTGTTTAAATAAATCTCAGTTGCCATTGCCTGCATGGTGGATCTCTGCTGCCTGTCCACTGCTCATTCTGTACTCCCCGGGTGGGCAGGGGTTCACCTCTGTGTCAGGTGAAGCCAAGCATCCTGGGTCCTACTTTGGCCTTGGCAAACTCCCTGTGAGTCAGACTCAGCTCATGACCTTGCACACATTTGGGGATTTACTCCTCATGTGTCCTTTGTCATAGCATCTAACTTTGCATCTTGCCCCCTGACCCTTGGCCTCCACCAGGTGCTGGGGCTCTTTTCTGGCTCCTGTTTCTGCCCTGGCCAAACAAGCCTGGTTGACTGCCTCCTCCATCCTGGTCATTGTGGGAAGCTCAGGGAGGCCCCCCGAAATGCCCATGTCCTGATTCCCATAACCTATGAGTGCACTTCCTTCTGTGGAAAGGGGGTTTTGCAAATGGGAAATAAATGGTCTTGAGATGAGATTGTCCTGGGTGACATGGATGGGTCTGTTGTTATCACAATGATCCTTATGAGGATCAGAGAAGGGGTCAAAGTCAGAGGAGAGGGTAGTGTGATGAGGGAGGTGGAGATTGTGCAGTAATGTTCTTCAAAGACAGAGTCAGGGCCCAGTGACCAAGAAAATAGATTCTTTCCTTGGAAGACTACAGAGACACCAGGAGGAACCTGCCCTGTAGACACTTTGATTTTGGCCTAGTGCAACTGATTTCAGATTTCTCACCTGCAGAACTGTAAGAGAATAAATGCACCTGTGGTATTTTAAGCTGCTAGGTTTGTGGTAATTTGTTACAGCAGCAATTGGTCCTGTAAAGTGTGTGGTCATGTGACTTTATAGCACACCTGTACAGTGTGTGGTCCTGTGACTGGAACTGTGACCCTGGACTTGCATGTGCAGCATGGCCCTGAGCAAGCCCCCTTGGTGCCCTCCTGCTGGGAGGTAAGAGCCCCTTCTTCCACCATTCAGAATTCTTAAAGTGGTGACCCCTCAGCTTGGGCTGTTCACTACCTGTGGCGTGACTGTGGATGAGAGGTGATGTCCTAATAAAGGTCTTACATAAAAATGAATCACCAAGTAAGAAAGTTTTTTCCTTTTAAATGTGTTTGCAAGTCTTCTCAACTCAAGCAGAAGCTCTTTGGCTGGCAATGATGTGTTTAATGCTTCTTGGTGTGTCTTTAATGCTTCAATAATGTTCACTACGCCAAACTTTCCTCTGTCAAAAGCTTTGGGACTAAGCCTTTGTGGGAGGTGGTGAATCAATTTAATGGATCAAAGTCCATTATTTTAAAAAGATATAAAATAGAATACAATAGAACAATATCATTGCACATTACCAGCAGTAAGGGTGAACAGTATTTTTTTGAAAAATGTTTCATTTTTGTGTGTATATACAATAGTCCCCACTTATCTGCACAGGATACTGTCTAAGACCCCCCAGTTGATGCCTGAAGCCATGGATAATGCTGAATTTACTATATACTATGTTTCTTGTTATACACACATACCTGATAAAGTTTATAAATTAGGTACAGTGAGAGATTAACAACAATAATTATATGCGATACAACTATAGTGCAATAAAAGTTATGTGATTGTGATCACTCACTCAGAATATCTCACTGTTCTATACTCCTATGTTCAGACCTCAATTGACCACAGGTAACCAAAACCTTGGAAAGTGAAACCATGAATTCAGGGAGAATACTGCATCAGTACATTGTTATAGGGAACTATGTTTTGTTTTGTTATTGTTTTCTTATTATAGTATTATAGCATTTCACTAAATGGAGCAAAAACCATACAATATGTAGCTAAAATTTTTTTAAAAACTGATTTGCTTTCATTTCATTTTTTTTCTTATATTTTTATGTTACCCTCTGTTCAAGGCAAATGATTCTCTCTTACCATTGAGGATGTATTATAAAATGTCCCTGAAATGTCATTAATTTCATTTTTTCTTTTTGAGAAAGGGTTTTGATTTGTTATTAGAGTACAGTGATATCATCAAAGCTCAGGCAGCCTCAAATTCTTGGGCTCACGCCGTCCTCCTGCCTCTGCCTCCCAAGTACTTGGAATTGCAGGTGCATGCCACCACGCCTAGTTGTTTTGATATCCCTCTGTTCCTCAGGCTGGTCTCAAAATCCTGACCTCAAGCAATCTTCCTCCCTTAGTACCTGTCAGAGTACTAAGATTCCAGGCTTGAGCCCTCATGCCTGAAGGTCTGTGATTTTTCATGATACCGCTGTAACTATTTGGGGGTTCCACAAACTGTACCCATTTAAGCTAGCAAACTTAATTGATATATTTTATATGATGATATATTTTATATGGACTGCTCCACTGATTGGCTGTCCCCTCTCCTTGTCTTCCTTATTCCCTGAGACAATGTTGAAATCAGGCCATTTAACAACCCTACAATGGCCTCTAAGTGTTCAAACGTAAGGAAGAGTAGTGTGTCTCCTAATTTAAATAAAAAGCTAGAAATAATCATGCAAAGTGAGGAAGGCATGTGGAAAGCTGAGACAGGCTGAAAGTTAGGTCTCTTGTGCCAAATAATTAGCCAAGTTGTGAATGTAAAGGAAAAGTTCTTGAAAGAAATTAAACACAGGAATGATAGGAAAGCAAAACAGCCTTATTGGGAGAAAGTTTAATGGTCTGGATAGAAAATCAGAGCAGCCACAACATTCCGTTAAGCCAAAGCTTAATCCATAGCAAGGCTTTAAGAGGGATGAGAGAGATGAGCTACCAGAGGTTGGTTCATGAGGTTCAGGTATCAGGAAAAAGTTATCTCCAGAATAATAAAAGTGCAAAGTGAACCAGCAAGTGTGATAGAGAAACTGCAGCAAGCTATCCAGAAGATCTAGCAAAGATCCCTGATTAAGGTGGCTACACTAAACAACAGATATTCATTATAGACAAAACAGCCCAAAGAAGATACCGTCTCAGACTTTTCAGAGCTAGATAGACGTCAATGCCTGGCTTCAAACTTCATTTGAGAGTGTGACTCTCTTGTTAGAGTCTAACAGAGCTGGTGACTTTAAGTTAAAGTCAATACTCATTTACCATTCTGGAAATCCCAGGGACCTTAAGAAATGTGCTAAATCTATTTGCCTGTGCTATAGAAATGGAACGACAAAGCCTCGGTGACAATACATCTGTTTATTGAATTTTTACAATACATTGTTTACTGAATTTTTTAAGCCCATTGTTGAAACTTGCTTGTCAGAAGAAAACATTCTTTTCAAAATATTACTACTCCTTGATAAAGCACTGGGTCACCCAAGAACTCTCAGGGAGCTAGAAGAGGATTTTAATGTTGTTTTCATGACTGCCATCACAACATTCATTCAATAGCCTACAGATCAAAGAATAATTTTTGCTTTCAAGTTTTATTATTTAGAAATATATTTTCTAAGGCTAGGACAATCTTAGGTAGTTATTCCTCTGAAGGATCTGGGCAAAGTAAGTAAAAAAATCTTCAAGAAAGCATTCACCATTCTAGCTGCCTTTAAGAACACTGGTGATTCATGAGAGGTCAAAATAGCAACATTACTAGGAGCTTGAAAGAAGTTGATTCTAACCCTCACGGATGACTTGAGGGGTTCAAGACTTTAGTGCAGGAGAGAACTTCAGACATGGTAAAAATAGGAAGAGAACTAGAATTAGAGGTGGAGCCTCAAGATGGGATTGAATTCCTATAATCTCCTGATAAAACTTGAGAGGATAAAGAGTTGCTTCTTATGAATGAGCAAAGAAAGTGGTCTCCTGAGGTGGAATCTACTCCTGATGAAGATGCCATGAACATTATTGCAAAAACAACAAAGGATTTAGAATACCACTTAAATGTGGTCAATGAGACTGTGGCAGGGTTTGAGAGGACTGACTTCAGTTTTGAAAGTACTACTCTGGCTAAAATACCATGAAACAGCATCACGTGCTACTGAGAAATCTTTTATGAAAAGTAGAGTTAACCCAGTGTGGCAAACTTCACTGTGGTCTCATTTTTTTAATTACTTTTTAAAATGTCAGATTAAAATGAAAGCACATGCCTGTGCAAGTAGGTTCATAGTTTGCTTTTGTCCCTTACCCAGCCCGTGTGCCATGTACCTGTGCAATGCCCCCTTGGGCAGGAACTTACCCAATCCTTCCCCATTGTTGTCTCATTGTAAGAAAACGCCACAGCCACTCCAACCTTCAGCCACCACCACCCTGATCAGTCAGCAGCCATCAATGTGGAGGCAAAACCCTTCACCAGCAAAACAAGTTTTGAAAGCTCAGATGATTCTTAGTATTTTTTAACAATCAAGTACAATGTTAACTCTTAGTAAATACTTATTTTCTGTGAAAACCCCAGGAAGTTAGGGTATCTTTGGTTATCAGCCTCCAATTTTTTTATTAGCAGATCTAAGTAAGAGAAACTTACATTTTTAAAGTATGTATTGCTAAATTTACATTTAACAATTTCAGTATTTTAATTTACCTAAAAAGGACTCATATCATGATTATCTTATTTAATTTTGTATAGCATGCCTTGTGTATTTTAAATTGGGCAGTCCTCGTAGATGCCTGAGGTCTTTTATCTTTCCCTGGGAATCTAGCTAGGTCCAGCTAATGCACCTTAGAGGTATTTATTGGGCGTGGACGGGGGTGGGAGGGGGGGTTGGACCTTGCTTGACTCTGCCTCCAGGTTTGACCTTCTCTTTTACATAAAAGTTAGGAGCAGTCCTGAGATTTTCATTTTCCTTTATCATCATGGTGCCCTTTTACAGACACACCCACTCCTTTGCCATCTCACCACTTCCTTAATACCTGATAAGCACTATTTTTTCTCAATTTCTATAATTTTGTCATTTCAACACTATTATTTAGGCTCTGTGCCTGTTGCTCAGTGATTAGGGTGCCAGCCACATGCACTGGGGCTGGCAGATTCAAACCCTGCCCCTGCTTGCTAAATAACAATGTCAATTACAACAACAACAAATAGCCAAGCATTGTGGTAGGCACCTGTAGTCCCACTACTTGGGAGGCTGAGGTAAGAGAATTGCTTAAGCCCCAGAGTTTGAGGTTGCTGTGAGCTGTGATGACATGGCACTCTACCAAGGGCAACACAGTGAGACTCTGTCACAAAAAAAAAAAAAGAAAAAAAAGAATATTATATAAATGGTATCACCCAATATTAAACCTTTGAGGATTGGCTTTTTCTCAAACTCAGCATAATTTTCTGAAGGTACAAATTGTTGCATGCATCCATTATTTTCATCACATCATATTAAAGGTATATGCTATCAACACAATCTATCACTATTGATGATGATTTAGGTGGCCTGACAGGTAGTGTTTATCAGTTTTCTCCACTGTAAAACTACTTTTTTTTTTTTTTAACCACACTTTCCATATTGCACTCTTTGGAAGGAAGTCACCATGCACCATATACTTAAACAGTGGGAAGTCATGTTCCATCCCCTGGAGAGTGGAGAGTCTACAAAAATTACTGAGAATCCTCCTGCCTGGGAGATTTGTTTCTTCTCCCTCATTTATTTATTTATTTGACAATTTATGTATAACAGTATGTATTCATGGACATTTATTTTATGCTTTATACTTTTCCATATGGGTTACAATTCAATACTACTTTATTTTAGCTTGTATAGGTGTTTTTAAAACTATCAAACTGTTTTCCAAAGTCGCTGAACATTCCCACAGTGACATGAGTGATCCAGTTTCTCCACATTCTTGCCAGTTTGTTGTTATCATTTCTTTTTCTTTTTAAGTGTTAGCCATTCTGATAGGTACGTAAGGGATATCTCATTGCGGTTTTAATTTTCATTTCCCTAATGTCAAAGGATGTTCAACATATTTTCATGGGCAGATTTGCCATCTGTGTATCTTCTTTGGTGGTTACATGTGTCTTTTTATCTCTTGCCCATTTCTAAAGGGATTTTCTCTATTATTATTAGTACTATTATTTTCACTTAAGTTATGAGAGCTCTTTGTATAGTCTAGAAACAGGGCCTTTGCCAGATGTGTGCTTTGCAAATATTTTCACCCAGGCTGTACCTTGTCTTTTCATCCTCTTAACACAGTCTTTCAAAGAAAAAAGTTTTAATTTTTGATGAAGTTCAATTTATCAATTTTTATTTCTATGAGTCATACTTTTTGTGTCAAATATTTTGCTTTGCTTACACCTAGATAGTGAAGATTTTCTAATTTTTTTCTGAAAAGTTTTGTAGTTTTAAGAGTTACACTTAAGCCTGTGATCTATTTTGAGTTTTGCTTTATATGAGATAACCACTGAAGTTCATTTATTTGCCTATGGATGTCCAATTACACCAACATAATTTGTTAAACAGACTACCATTTCTCCATTGGATAGCTTTCACATTTTTGCAAAGATTGTCTTTTTCTGTATATTTTATGTAGTTTTTTCTTGCTCACAAAAGTCTTCCTCATTTCAAATAGTAAACATTAATTAATCCAGAATTATTTTATATTTTCTATGTTAAAATTTTTGCTCTGTCAGAAAATTTTCTTTTCTTTTGTTTATTTTTTTTGAGATAGAATCTCATTATGTCACCCTCGGTAGAGTGCTGTGGCATCACAGCTCACAGCAACCTCAAACTCTTGGACTTAAGTTACTCTCTTGCCTCAGCCTCCCAAGTAGCTGGGACTACAGGTGCCCGCCACAATGTCCGGCTATTTTTTGTTACATTTGTCATTGTAGTTTAGCAGACCTAGGCCGGGTTTGAACCCGCCAACCTCAGTTGTATGTGGCTGGCGCAGTAACCACAGTACTACGGGCACCGAGCCAGAAAATTACACTCTTAAAAGAAGTGAGGCTCTAGTTTTATTTTCTAAAAGGTTTGCCTGTCTTCCCCATTATTCCCACTGATTTGAAGTAAATTTCTAAAACTACTTGGGGATACTCCTAGGCTCTTTATTCATTTCCACTGGCTTGCCTACAGGTTTTATCCCCAATTCTAAACACCTAGATTTTTTGTTTATTTGTTTGTTTGTTTAGAAACAAGGTCTCACTCTGTCTCAGACTGGTCTCGAACTCCTGAACTCAGGCAATCCACCAGCCTCGGCCTTCCAGAGTGCTAGGAATACAGGCGTGAGCCACCACACCCAGCCAAAAAGACCATGTAATGTCTTTAAGCCAATGAGAGAGGGTTCATGTATTATAGCAACTAGTGTTATTATAACCAATATACAGCATGGCTATAAAGTTATGTGCAATTTAAGATAGTTTACTATTACAGGCTCGGCGCCTGTGGCTCAACGGGCTAAGGCACCAGCCACGTACACCTGAGCTGGCGGGTTCGAATCCAGCCCCCGAGCCCGCCAAACAACAATGACGGCTGCAACCAAAAAAATGGCCGGTTGTGGCGGGCGCCTGTAGTCCCAGCTACTTGGGAGGCGGAGGCAAGAGACTCGCTTGAGCCCAGGAATTGGAGGTTGCTGTGAGCTGTGATGCCACGGCACTCTACCCAGGGCTTGAGGCTCTGTCTCAAAAAAAAAAAAAAAAAGATAGTTTACTATTACAAATTGCACACAAACTTTATGGCCACCCTGTATTTGGTATCATTTCACCAGGTTCTCCCAAGCTCCTGTTGTGTGTTATTTAGGATGGCATTACATTTATAACTTTAAGGAGAAATGACACTACAATATTTGCCTTTCTATTTCATTAAGTCTCCTTTCAGGCTCAAAAGTAGAATTTAAAATATAAATTACACACTGTTAAAGGAGAGCAACAATGTTACACTGGTAATCATCAGATATCTCCTTGTGCAGTCATATATTATATAGTCTATGTATTTAGTTTTACCAAAATGGAATCACATGATACGTGCTGTTTTGAAAACCACCTTTTGCCCCAACATTTCTACAATCTTACATAGAGATCTACAACAAGGATTGGCAGTGCCTTTTTGTTAAAGAGCCACATCGTAAATATTTTAGACTTTGTGGAACAGGAGATATTACAAAGATGCTTGATAAGCATTCAAAGTGCAAGAACACTTTCTTAGGTTTTCAGTCTGCAAAATAACAAGTGACTAACCAGAGTTGGCCCAGCGGCTGCAATTTGCAAACATCTAATTTAAAATCATCTTTGAAAAAACCATGTATTCCGGTAGTCTTCTATTAACATATATATATGTAGTTTCCATTAATTTGCTACTGTAAATAGTGTGGGAATGAACATCCTTGTCAGCAAATCTTTTTATGCTTAGCTATTTATCCCTAAGGGTAAATTCCTAGAAATAGTATTATTGAGTCAAAGCATTTGATAGATTTCTCATTGATTCATATTGTCAAATATATATATTTATATCCTCATCAGTTTTGCACAACAGAGCCTGCTTCACCATATCTTTATCAACACTGGACATTATAAACTTTTGCAATTTGCAGTCCAATAAATGAAAAAAAAGACCTAGCTTTGATGTTCATATGATTATTTCTTCGTTTACTCTATTACTGTCTTTGAAATGTTATTATAAATGTATTGTTTATGGATGCCCCCTTTTTTGGTAATTTTTTTCATTGATTTATAAGAGCTGTTTATGTAGTAGGAATAGTATACTATGTCATTTATATGCAATTTTCCGCCAGTTTTATCTGTGTTTCTGGTAATCATTTTTCTTTTCTGGTTTAGATGCTCTGTATGTTATGTTGAGGTCCATAGAACATTTTCCTTTACGGGAAGTGTCTATTATCATGTCACACCTCTCCCCTCTCATCACTATAAAAATATCCACCCATGTTTTATTTTAGTACTTTTATGGTGTCTTTTACATTGTTACCTTTGGCTCATTTAGAATTTATTTTAAGGTAAAGAATGAGACAAAGATCCAATTTTATTTGTTTCTATGTGGTAATAGGCTGCCCAGTAGTAGCCAAGGGAAATCTTCCCCCTTTGCTTTGCTTTCTGAGGGTTCACTGAAAATTACTGACAAGAGGCAGATTCCTAGGAGAAGAAGCATACAAACTTATTTGATCACAGTTGTACATGACCTGGGAGCCTTCAGAATGAAGACCCAAAGCTACAGGGGAAACTGTCCATTGTTGTGCAGGTTCAACCAAGTATGGACAGCTATTTACAAATAGCATTGGACTTTGGGCATGGTGGCTCATGCCTGTAATCCTAGCCTTCTGGAAGGCTGAGTTGGGTGGATTGCTTGAGCTCAGAAGTTTGAGACCAGCCTGAACAAGAGTGAGACCCTGTCTCTAAAAATAGCTGCGTGTTGTGTCTGGTGCCTGTAGTCCCAGCTACTCCGGAGGCTGAGGCAAGAGGATCACTGAGCCCAAGATGTTGAGGTTGCTGTGAGCTGTGACACCACAGCTCTCTACCAAGGGTGACAAAGTAAGACTCTGTCTCAAAAAAAGAAATAAAGAAATAGGATTGAACTACTGCTAACAGGCTGAGTGGGAAAACTCAGCGAGGCCTGCCTGGTAGGGTTCTTGGCCTCCCTGAACAGCATTCCTTCCTTCTGGGCATCAGGCAGGACCCTGTCTGGAATGAGGGTCTTATGACCTACAATCAAAGAAGGCAGGTCACATAAAGTCTTTATGGTCAGTTTTTACACAGAAAGGCAGTAATATAGTTAGATTTTATGACTGGCTTTGAGGAAAAGGGGTTCCTGCCATAAGGACGAGGGATTATGGTTTCTATGGCTAGCCTTAGGGAGAATGAGGGGCTCAGAGACAAGAGGGCCAGGGAAGGTCAGAGGAAGACTTTTGATCTAGAGGTCGCTTCTGGGGCCTTTGTTTTGAGGTATCATTTTCTGAACCCCAAAAGTCATTTAGGTATCTTGACCTCATGACTGTAAATTTTGATATAAATTTCCATGCATGTATTTGAGTCTAAAGGACTCATTATAAAAATCTACCAGTTACAAAGGAACTGAGTACTTTGATTCTTACAAATTATTCACTCCTAGTCTCAAAGAATTCTTTTCAAAACAAGGTATACCTTATGTCTCACTGGAAGCTGTTTTACCTGATAGCAGTTTACCTAAATATAAAATTCTTATTATTCAAGTTTTAAGATTCAGGTATTTCCCCTGAACAGAGGAATGAAATTATTTACAAATGAGAAATACAGCTATGCTAAAGCTGGACACTCTGCTCTATCTATATACAAGTGTAACTGTGATTGTGGAGATGAGACAGTTTGCAGAGTGAGGTGCCAAAACTAGATAGTGAAAAAATGATTGTGAGATGACATTTTACCAAGTTAGAAGAAGGAAATGAAGCAAGGTTCTGGCTTTAAAAGCAGAATCAGGGCTCAGTGCCCGTAGTACAGTGGTTACAGCACCAGCCTCATACACCAAGGCTGGCGGATTCGAACTCAGCCCAGGCCAGCTAAACAACGATGACTGTAACAAAAAATAGGAGGGCATTGTGGCAAGTTCCTGTAGTCCCAGCTGCTTGGGAGGCTGAGGCAGACAAATCACTTAAGCCCAAGAGTTTGAGGTTGCTGTGAGCTGTGATGCCACAGCTCTGTACCAAGGGTGACAAAGTGAGACTTTCTCAAAAAAATAAAGGCAGAGTTGGTTGAATTCCAGCTCCACTTTCAGAGGTGTGTGGTCCTGGCCCACAGCCCTTAGTAATAATACTCATAATACCTACCTCACATTGTTGTTGGGAAGATCATAAGCTGTTATGCACCATGTAAGGGACGGATTATAGACATCCAGGTGCCTCTGCACCTGTGGTCTTAATTTAACCCGCACCCATCTCACACTGACACCTCCAGCCAGGTTTCTGTTTTGTGTTTACCCAGCCAGCTCCTGACTGCACAGCTCACTTAGCTGGATCTGGAACCTCTGCCTTGTTTCTGGGACCACCCCCCCAAGATTCTTATCACTGCCTGGAGTCCCACTCCCATTACAGGCCACTGTCACCTGACTGCCATTCTAGTTCTAACCCAGAAAGCCCTGGCCCACCTAACAGTGAGACCTGGTACCTCCAGCTAGAGGTGACCACACCCTTAGAGCCCTCTGCCTTGGCTGCTGACTGGGGTCCACTGGGTCCTGCCACCTTTGCCTTCCCCTGGCCTGTGGTGGCAATGTTCCAGGGGGGCTTCTGGATAGCAGGATACACAATTCTCACAGGGACATTTGCATTTCCGCAGAGGATGATAGGGAGTGCAAACAAGAGCTCGTGCTGTCAGAAATTCTGGCATTCTGACAAAGTAGGGTCCACCCTCTGTGTTGACCCAGGGTCAGGTCATTTGTGGCAGCCATAAAAAACATGGCAGTTTATCTGAACATGGCTTTTGCCCTCATGTTATGCAAGTGACAGTTCTTGATATGCCTGACACATGTCCCTGATTTGACTATAAATTGCATGAGCGATGATCTGTTACTCATCTCTTTTCTAGGATAGATGGGTGTGTTCTAGGATGACTAAAGTGTTGCTCTGCCCTCATCCATGAGCAGGGGCCTGTGGCCCAGAGACACCAGGGAAATGTCAGCTTGCTGTGGTGTAGCTATCCTATCATCTCCTGGGAATTCTGAAATCTGCAAAGCAAATGGTATCTTGGAAGCAAAGGGAGTGCAGGAAACAGGGTTCTACCCACTCCAACTGGTTTAAGAAAGGAAAAGACCTGAAAGGCCCAGGCTGCTGCAGGCAGAGTTGAACCCAGGGCACTCCTGGATTCACCTTCTTCCCCGTCCTGGGTCCGTGTTCCTCTGTGAGAGCCTCCCTTCTCTTCTGGCTCCTCCCTCACAGCAATGACCATGGCAGATGAAAGGCCTAGGTCTATATCCTCACCCTCAGCCACCCCACAGAAAGGCCACTTCTCGTTCCCAACAGTCTCCAGGAAAATCTCCAGAACAGCCTGCCTTGGATCCCACGCCCGCCTCTGTCCCAGTCAGTGTGGCCTGGGAGATGGAATGCCTGACTGGCTGATCTGCAAAGGGGTATTGAGAATGAGGTCGGGGGTCCTGAGGGGTGGTGGGTAGGGTGTCTGCTCTGCTCAAATCACGTGACCCCAGAATGCAGGACGGTGGCTTCCCCAAGGAAAAGCAAGATGCCGTCATTCAAGGAAGGAAGGAACAGATCTTGAGCAAAATTCCTGTCAGATACCGTGGGGCCATGGAGCTGAGAAGAAAACAGAAGACAGGGACAGTGAGACAGACTGTTGGAGTAGCCAAACACTGACAGAGAAACAAGACATTTTTGTGCTTATAAGGGGAAAAGTGATTTTTAAATATAATCAAATAACCATTACCCCAATGTTCATAATAGCATTAGTCACAATAATAGAAAGGTAGAAACAACCCAAATTCCCATGAACAGATAGTTGATAAACAAGATGAGGCTTATACATACAATGAAATCTTTTTACTTTTTTTTTAGACAGTCTCACTATGTTGCCCTCATGGCATTATAGCTCACAGCAACTTCAAATCCTTGGGCTTAAGTAATTCTCTTGCCTCAGCCTCCCAAGTAGCTGGGACTACAGGCACCTGCCACAACACCTGACTATTTTCTTGTTGTAGTTGTCACTGTTGTCTAGCAGGCCTGGGCCAGGTTTGAATCCGCCTGCCTCAGTGATATGGCCAGCGCCCTAACCACTATGGGCACCAAGACCGTACCATGAAATCTTAATCAGTCATAAAAAGAAATAAAATTCTAACACATTCCACAACATGGGTGGACTGTGAGGACAATATGCTCAGTGAAGTAAGCCAGCCTGAAAAGGACAAAAGGGGACTGTATGATTCCCCTTATGTGAGATACTTGAAGTACTCAAATGCATAGAGACGGAAGGTAGGATAATAGGTAAAAACTGAAAAGGGGGGCGGACCAGAACACCGAAGACCAGAGTGTAACAAAGGCAGCAATGTTCATTCTGACACTTGGGAGCAAGTGGGCTAAGATCTAAAGGATGTTAGCCGGGCTTTAGGGAGGGAGGCTGCTCTTCTATAGCTGGCTGAAGAGGAGCTGGTTTCTATCAAGGACCACCAAACTGTTGTTCTCATCAGGACATCAAAGATGTCATCTCATTGTCAGGGATTCTCCTGGCAGGTCCTTCCTATCAGAGTGTCAGCATATTTCTCTCGGGTGGGTCTGTAATTGGGCCTGTCTGTAAGTGCACAGTGCAAGGATGAGCCTGTAGCATATCTCTCTTATCTGAGTTATGTCTACCTAACTATGTCTAACAGAGTCTCACCGAATGGTTTTTCAAAATGGAGATAGTTTAACCAACCTAACATTCCCAACTATTTGTTTTATTATTCTTTGGGAACTGGGGCATCTCCTCATAAACTAATTCCTGCATGATTTAGGGGCGGCACAGAAGCCTAAAGGAAAGTATTTTTAGGGTATTGGTTGTATCTGGGGTAAGCTTGCAGGAGGAGCAAGAGTTTTCCCAAGGATTTGTTAGTGAGGGCCAATATACAATTTTGCAAAAATTTGGTTATTAGGTAAAGGAGGCCAGGAGCAAATAGTAAAGTAAGAAGGAAGGTTATCATAGGTCCTATAAAAGGTGAGAGCCAGGTTACTGTTGGGAAGGCCGATTGTGCAGATGGTGTCTTCTATCCTTTGCTGGCTGAACTATCTGAGCCAAGCAGCACTGCCTAATATTCTCTGGGTCCTCTCTTCAATTTGGCCTGTTGTATTATTTTTGTTTGTTTGTTTTTTCTTTTTTCTTTTTTTGAGACAAAACCTCAAGCTGTTGCCCTGTGTAAAGTGCTGTGGCATTACAGCTCACAGCAACCTCCAAATCCCGGCTTAAGCCATTCTCTTGCCTCCGCCTCCCAAGCAGCTGGGACTACAGGCACCGGCCACAACGCCTGGCTATTTTTGGTTGTAATTGTCATTGTTGTTTGGCAGGCCCAGGCTGGATTATAATCCACCAGCTCTAGTGTATGTGGCTGGTGCCTTAGCTGCTTCCTTTGAGCCTGGCCTGTTGTGTTGATGAAAAAGCAGCAAAGAGGTGCTAAGGTTAACTAAAGTACACGCTTCTCCTTCCTGTGCTAGGAGATAGTCTTAAGGCATTCTGTTGTCTGCTACCATGCATGCTAGGGAATTTAGAGAGAGAATTAAAAGTTAAAATTTTCTCCTTTTTGCCAGGATTCTTTGAAGTAGGGGTGTGGATCCTAACTGCGACTATCGGTTGTCAGTGGCAAAGCCAATGACTCTGTTTATGTTATTAAAGGTAACCTTCCTGAGAATCTGAGTGAGTGAATAGATGGAGTTGTTTGCCCAGGGTGAAATGCATGTTATGATAGGGAACAAAACTATAGGGAATATGATGAGGAGTGTGACTAAGGAATTTTTCCTGAACATTTCTATGCTGGAGGTTAGTCTGAATCATGTGGTGTCATTAGAGCCTATGTGCAGGGACCAGGAAAGTGTCCTTCAGGGTCTATCGGATGGCTGATTAATTCCCAGGGGGAGTCAAAGTCACACTGTAGTAGGGCATCAAAGAGAAATGTGAGGATGTGGCATTTCAAGGGAAGTAGGGCTGTGTCTCCAAAACTCTGCTAGAACAAGTAGATCACACCTGGCTTATTGTTGGCACCTCCTACATACATGAAGGCCAACACCATGCTAGATATTCTGTTGTTTCTTTATCCCAGATAAAAGAAGCTCAACTACTACCCATAGGCACCACTTCATCCCAAAAGGCAGAACTCAGTACCTTAGCCACAGTCTTAACTCTAGCAGAACCAGAACCTTAACTCTAGCTGAAGGACTGTCTGTCAATATGTACAGACTCCAAATACATCTTTCATATCATCCACTCACATGCTACCATATAGGCTGAATGAGGTTTTCTCACAACCAAGGGCTCATCCATAATCATACAGAACTTCTTTATCAGCTTCCATAGGCCTCAAAGAAACCAAGAGCCTCTGCCATTATCCATTGTAGAGGCCATCAAAGTTCTGATGAACCATTCACAACTGGAAACAATAAAGCTGACCTTCAGGCCCAAAAAGAGGCTCTCAAACAAACAAACAAATAAAACAAAAAACAGGTCTATATCTAACCTTAACCAATTTTTCTCCCCTATACTCAATATCAGAGATCCAGACTTTCCAACGCCAAAACCTAACAAAACAAGGACCTTGGTATCTTAAAGATGGCTGTTATATCCTACCTGAGAAACAAACCCCCTAAATCCTCCAACACTTACATAATTCATTTCATGTCAGCCACCACCCTCTCCTTCAATGCCTAAAACCCATGGTCACTTATAAAAATCTGTCCTACCTTCTCTCTACCATAACTGGAGACTGTAACATCTGCTCTCCCCAAAGCCCATGACACCCCACTTCCTACCTACCAGGCCACAGGTTACATCCCCAATCAAGACTGGTAAACTGATTCCCACAAATAAAGGACACAAATACTTACTAGTGTTAGTAGACACCTTTGCAGGATGGGTTGAAGCCTTCCCAACCACTTCTGAAAAGGTGTCAGAAGTCACCCAAATCTTATTAGATTGCATCATCCCCTATTTCGGTCTGCCTGTCTCCATCCAGTCAGATAATGGCCCTTCATTTATAAGTAAGGTCAGCCAACAGGTTGTACAGGCCCTAGGTATTCACTATTTCCTGATGGAGGCTGGTCCAGGAAAGTAGAAAAATGAACTCTATTATAAAAACTCATCTGACTAAACTAAGCCAAGAAATCAGACAACTCTGGACCCCCCTATTACCCACTGCACTCATGAGGAAAGTGGTACTCTTAGGGCCTCCACCATTTACAGCCATTCCAAATAACATAAGGCAGATCGTTTTTATTGGTGCCCATTCCCACTGATCCCAGCCTATTAGGAAATTATCTGCCCCTGACAATTGAAACCAGAGCTGAAATCAGAAAACACATACCACACAGCCTTCCAACACTTTAACGACTCCTTTCCTGGGACCTAATGACCTTACTGATAAACAAGTAAACATACACTCACGCACACACACACATAGGAAATTCAGTCTCAACAGGCTAACAGGCTAACACCACAATGGACAGGGCCATACACAGTCATTCTCAAAACCACTACTGCAGTCAGAGTTATTGGCATACCCCACTGATAAGTCAAAGATAAAAATTCCACCTCCTAATTTAAATCCTGAACCGGATAAACAATGGAAATGCACACTAACTTCTCCAACTTCCGTTAGACTTTCCTAGATCCCTGAGTAGCTGGAATAACAGTTCTGTGGACGGACAGAGATGTACAACCTCCACTAGGCAGCCTGGGTCTGCATACTCCTTATCCTGGTCATCTTTTTCCTAGCCCTCTGGGGATGCAAAAGAGATCTAGCAAAAATACCAGATAGTGAACTTTTCTGCTGGATGAAAAAACAACATAGCATAGGAGATCAACCCCTTTGCTTCTACCCTTTTTGTTAAGCTTACAAAAGCACTAGACCCTCTGTCCCTGGCAACACAAATTATTGGCACTGAGTTCTGCCTTTTGGGATGAAGTGGTGCCTATGGGTAGTAGTTGGGCCTCTTTTATCTGGGATAAAGAAACAACAGAATATCTAGCATGGTGTTGGCCTTCATGTATGTAGGAGGTGCCAACAATAAGCCAGGTGTGATCTACTTGTTCTAGCAGAGTTTTGGAAAGATGTGGAAAGGAAAATTGCTGACTCTCTCTTATGTCTGTACAGAAATGTGAGATTGAGTCAGAGTCTATCTGGGGGATTGGTAAAAGAGAGGCAGGATTTAAAGGAGCACATTTTGCTAGTATGATCTGTGGGGAACTCTATGAATAAGATATGCGGTTGTTGTATCTGGGGTGGGAGAGAGTCTGGATAGATTTGTGAGAGAGGAGGTCAGCTAAATTCTGGGGGGGAAAGACAGTGACGAGGCTACTGAAAATAATCTTCTGACTTGCAAGGGTTAAAACTTCTACTACCACTGCCAGGGCCCTTAGGCAGGGGGCCATCACAGAGTGGTGGTGTCAAGTCGTGGAAAGAGAAGCCGTCATTTGCAGAGAGGGCCCTTTCCCATGTCCTAAGAGTCCTGGTGCTGTCCCCTTTCTTTCATCAGTATAGAGAGAAAATGTCTTGGAGAGACGAGGGAGGGCAAGAGCAGAAGTCAGGGCCTGTTGGAGATTTTGAAGTGAGACTCTGTAGGGGTGCTGGGATCTAATGGTTCAGAGAGATTTCCTGGGGTAGCCTGATGAAGGATGAAGAGGTTTAGCTAAGCTCTTGAAATTTGGAATCCAAATGTGGAAGTATCCTGCCCATCTGGAAAATGAGGGGAGCTCTTGTTTGGTGCCTGGTATAGGAAGGGAAGATAAGAGAGTGACTTTGGGAAATTCCTCATGTACTGGGGTTACAGTGAGACCTAAATAGGTTATAAAAGTAGACAAAAGCTGAACTGTTTTTGAAGACATTCTGTGCTCTGGTTCTGCTAAAAAGTTAAGAAGCTGAGCAGTGTGAACTTTGGAGCTGTCTAGTGAGGGACTACAGGGAAGCAGGCCATCTTCACACTGGACAGGGGTTGATGGCTTCACAACTAGGACCTATAGGTCAGAGGCCAAGGCGTGTCCTAATAAGTGGGGACTATCGCTGACCCCTGGGGTAGAGCAGTCCTTGTTAATTGACGGGAAAGGTGGGTGTCAGGCTCAGTCCAAATAAAGGCAAATAGATCTTGTGAATCAGAGTATAAAGGAATAGTAAAAAAGGTATCTTTAAATTCTAAAACAGTAAAATAGGTTGTTCCTGATGGGATTAAAGAGAGTAAGGTACAGGGATTGGGTACTACCGGATGTATGGGCTGGACAGCTTGGTTAATAAGGTGAAGGTCAGGCACAAGTCTATACAATCCAACCAGTCAATCTCTCAGGTTTATTGACTGGAAGAATGGGATACCACAAGGGGAACTGCTGGGATGTAGGATGCCTTTGAGGGTATCATTAGGGGACTTCAAGGGGCGTGGGAGGCCTTTATATAATAAAGAGTAATAACAGGCTTTACACCTTGTTGGGCAGCAGGGATGGTAGGTATTATCTTTGAGAGGGGAAATGGGTTTTAATTTGATTGATATCGGAGTCTGATGACTCATAATAGAAGGTGCCTGTGTTGCCTATTATGGGATTGACTAACTCACCTGGTAGAGGAGGTATAAAAGGTGAGAGCAATTTTAAGAGAAGGAAAGAAGATACTCCTGAAAGGTCATAGGACAGACTGAAGCTGATTGTGGCATGGAGTTTGGCTGAGATATCAGTTCATACTAAGGGAGTTGGGCAGGAGGAATAATAAGGAAGGGGTATGAAAAGATTATGTGGTCTAAAGAGAAATCTAAAGGCGGCGTGCTTAACAGACTGAGATATTAGCCATCAAACCCCACAAAAGAGACTCCTGAGGGTCTTGTGGGACCTTTGTATTCAGGAAGAACAGAGAAGGAGGCCCCTGTACCAGCTAGGAAAGATATTGGCCTACCTACCACCAGTAACGTTAGCGGAGGTTGCAATGAGGCAGTGGTTGCAAGGTGTTGGTCCTCAGCCACTGTCAGTCTTTAGGACCCAGGCCAAGCAGTTCTGGCAGAGTTGGTGCAGGGCCAGCCAGCCTGCGAGGAAGGAAGTCTTTCCCTGAGAGGTCTGACCACAGCCCACTTCCAGGGGGACCCTCTGCAAAAAGGGCAAGGTTCTCAGGGTTGCCAGGGTTTGGTAATTTGTTATCTCAGTGCCCGTTCACTGCTGCATTTAAAGCAGGTGCCAGGAGGGACATAAGCAGCTTTTTTCAGGGGGAGGTATTTTTGGCTTCCTTTCTTGGGACCTTCCTTTTTTGGTGGCAGCAACCAGCATTTAATATTTTAATTTTTTCTCTTCTTATGCCTCTTCTTCTCTACTGTTAAAGACCTCAAAGGCAAAATTAAGGAGGTCTTTTTGTGGGGGTTGAGAACCGTTTTCTAATGTTTTGAGTTTTGTTCAATTGTCAAGAGAGGATTGAGAAATAAAGTTCATATTAAGAACTAGTTGTCTGGCTCAGTGCCTGTAGCTCAGCAGCTAGGGCACCAGCCACATACACCGGAGCTGGAAGGTTCAAATCCAGCCCGGGCCTGCCAAATAACAATGACAACTACAACAACAAGAACAACAACAAAATTAGCTGGGCATTGTGATGGGTGCCTGTAGTACCAACTACTTGGGAAGTAGGCAAGGGAATCACTTAAGCCCAAGAATTTGAGGTTGCTATGAGCTGTGACACCATAGCACTCTACTGGGGGTGACATAGTTAAACTCTGTCTCAAAAAAAAAAAAAAGAGCTAGTTGTCTGGTTCAGCACCCATAGCACAGTGGTTATAATGCTGGCCATATGTACTGAGGCTGGTGGGTTCGAACTCGGCCCCAGGTCAGCTAAAACAACAATGACAACTACAACCAAAAAGATAACTGGGCATTATGGCAGACGCCTGTAGTCCCAGCTACTTGAGAGGCTGAGGCAAGAAAATCGCTTACACCCAAGAGCTGGAGGTTGCAGTGAGCTGTGACGCCATGGCACTCTACCAAGGACAACATAGTAAGACTCTGTCTCACCAAAAAAAAAAAAGAACTAGTTGTTCTTCTGGGGAAGTGGGGGTCATGGACAGTACGTCATTGGAATGTTCCTGTAAAGTGAGAGAGGAAAAGAGCAGAATTTTCATCAGAGCCCTGTGTGATCGCTTTTAGTTTTTCATAATTTGCAGCTTTATGAGCTGCTTTCTTTAAACCTCTGATATGTGGGCCTGGCTCCGTGGCTCACACCTGTAATCCTAGCACTCTTGGAGCCCGGGGCAGGTGGATTGCCTGAGCTCAGGATTTTGAGGCCATCCTGAGCAAGAGCGAGACCCCTGAGACTCCTATCTCTTAAAAAAAAAAATAGCTGGGCAGGCTTGGCACCTGTGGCTCAACAGGCTAAGGTGCCAGCCACGTACACCTGAGTTCGAATCCAGCCTGGGCCTGCCAAACAACAATGATGGCTGCAACCACAAAATGGCCGGGCCTTGTGGCGGGCGCCTGTAGTCCCAGCTACTTGGGAGGCAGAGGCAGGAGACTCGCTTAAGCCCAGGAATTGGAGGTTGCTGTGAGTTGTGATGCCACAGCATTCTATCCAGGGTGACAGCTTGAGGCTCTGTCTCAAAACAAAACAGCTGGGCATTTTGGCCAACACCTGTAGTCCCAGCTACTTGGGAGACTGAGGCAAGAGACTCTCTTGAGCCCAAGAGTTTGAGGTTGCTTTAAGCTGTGACACCACAGCACTCTACTGAGAGCGACAAAGTGAGACTCTGTCTCAAAAAAATAAATGAGCCTTTGATCTTAGGACAATCCTATGAGCTCAGTTTTTCTCCCATTAGCACTGACCTAACAATCCCACTTTGGATCTATTCTGAGAATAACCTGGCCCACAGTATAGGCAGAGCAAGAGTCTATCTGTGGAGTTCATCAGCATGGCCTTCAGCTTGGGTCCAAACTCTATCCTTCTCCTCTGGGGAGAGGGTTACAGAATTACATATATATCATGCCATGTTAATTCTTGAGATTGGGTAAGGTATTAAGCTTTCTTGCTATAGGATGTGAGGTCAGACAAGAAAGTTCCTAGTCTTTTATGAATGTGAGAGGTCAGACAGGGAAAAGGGAACCTGGACTCAGACAATGCCCACTGCCCCCAGCAACCTCCCTCAGAGGGAGTACAGGAGCTGGGGGAAAAAGAGCATGGGTACAAATGAAGCAGATGTTAGGAGGAGAGAAATTGGGAAGGGGGGTCAGGATTGGTCTACGGGAGTGGGGATAGAATCTTCTTCTTCTGAACTAGTTGGCCCATAAAGGAGACAGGGGTGGGAGTGATAGGGGGTGGTGATGGCTGGTCAGAGGATGTAATTTCTAGAGGATTTGGGAGGTGTTTGCATTGGGAAGGAAATAGAAGATGCATGGGGAGAGTAAAGGAGGAAGGTTTAGGAAGGAGAGCAAGAACCACAAGGAGAGAGGCCCAAAAAGACCTGGATATGGGAGACTTCAAATCGCCTTTTGCTTCACCTGCAAAATTGACAAGATCTGCTAAAATATTTAAATTGCAACTAAAATGTGTAAATGATGGGGTCCAGAGACAAGGCCACAGAGGAGTGTTCAGGTTAGGTTTATTGAAAGGGAAGGTGACCCACCTACGCAGTGCACAGATGGCATCTGTGCCTGGGAGCAGTTAGAGACCCTTTATGTATGGGACCACAAGGGTTGGGAACTTAGGGTCCTTTGGTGGGAACTTCTGGGGGTGGGACTAGCCAGATCTTTTGTGTCTTTGCCTTAGAAGGAAAGAAAGAGGAGGTAGAGGGGAAGGGATTTGTGTGTGCCTGTGTTAGGCACCCCCCAACATTCCTGACTCTTGATAAAAGAAGGATGGGACAATGGTCTGTTTTCCAAAATTGCTTCTGGCTAAATAGGGTCTTGGTTGGATGAGTTGGGTGTTGGTAAGGCTGTATGGGTTTGGGACCATCTGGGAGAGGCTTTGGGAGTGGTAGAAATTGGGTGGCAACTTCAGCTGCTATCTTTTTGACCCTCTCTTGAATAAATGAGGACAGGTATTATATGACACAAGGGGCAATGGTTAACAACAGGAGGATTGTAGCAAGAGGGCCCCAAAAGGGATAAGACTAAGCATTCCGATGACCTGTTGAGCCAAGTCTCCCATTTTGAGAGCACAGATGGGTAGCTTGTTCCTGGAGCTGGGTGATGCCCTGTCATACCAGACCAGACTTGTTGGTACAGAAATAGCAGATACCTTGTAAAATCTCTAAAGGATCCCTTCCCTGCCATGATTAGATCTAAGCCTCTAAGATGGTTAAGAGACCAGCACAGCTAGAAAGTAATAAAAGGATGAAGAAGATAATGTTATTTTCTAGAGAACTGAGAAACTGTGGTATATATAAAGGGGGGCTATATTTTATTTTGTACTTTAATGACAGAGAAAGGAGAGAGAAATAGAGGTCTTCAAAATTTAGGTAGATGGGGGCCAAGATGGCAGTCTGTAGCCAGCTTTCTGCAGACGCTCCCATCCAGAAGGAGAGTTAAAGAACAGAAATTTAGCAAGAAAGCCAATGGTTTGGAACTGAGCCAAAAGAGAAGGTCGAAGAACGCACATCAACCCTGCTGGAGTGACCTGCGACCCCAAGGATACAAATAAAAGGTACAGAGCACATCACCAAGCGGACAGGAGTCCCCTCCCCCAAGAGAAAAGCTCACAGTATACTCCATACCTCCATACAACAAGCGAGGAGAGTTCAGATGTCCTCCCACTCTACCCCACGGGAGAGACTCTCTAAAAACCAGACCTCCTTCCCCTACTAGGGTGCCACGGCACTCTCCTGCCAGGCATAAAGCTGTATAAAAACTGTATATATTCTCTACCTGCAAGTTGGAACTCCCGGCACTCCCCTCCACTCTCACCCTAAGTTCTGGAGGTCTGTCCCCCATGGAGTCCAGATTCTTGGACACTTTCTCGAGGGGTGTGGACAGGGCACAGGCTGTCCATGGTCTGTGCTGTTTTCCTGGCTCTAGAGCGGTAAAAGGAGAGTGAGCTGAGAGGTGGCCAGCCGAGGTGGACAGGCAGTCCCCTGAGGCACCAAGCCGCAGTGCTGAGAAAGCTTTGCTAAATCTCAGCTGCACCTGGCCCTCAGGGGATGACAGCTGAGACAAAGGGCTGAAGCTCACAGACTGAGTCAGGACTATTAGCAGCCCAGTGTCTCTTCCACAGGGCAGAAATTCTGTGAACTTGTTCTGTTCTATCAGCTTTTTCATCTACTTTACATCAAT
>CAUYON010117632.1:0-36363 GCA_963573935.1 Arctocebus calabarensis
AATGTTGCTAAGGATATGGGTGTGAAATTGACTTGCTTCCTACAGATGCGGTAAATTTCTTTGGGTAAACACTTCTTGGTAAGCTTCCTGCTCAAGGAAGCTTGCTACATCCTGTTATGGGTGGTGTCCACAGTTTTTGTCCTTTAGTATTGCTGTTTACCCTTACAAAAAGAAAAATACAAATATGTACTTTTCCTGAACTTAATGAGAATGAATTGCTGACACGATAGCCCTAAATATCAAGTAACCCAGTGCATCTCCTACAGGAAAAGATTTTCTCACACATGACCACAATAAACTCTTCAATGTCATCATTAGCAGTGATGCATTATTGCCATTGATATTTCAGATTTCATTGAAGTTTAATCAATTCTCCAACAATATCCTCAGTAGGAAGCAGACACTGTCCAGATCTGTTTAGTTAATTTCTTTCACTCTGTGACAATTGCTTAGTCTCTTCACTTTTATGATGTTGACATTGTTAAATAAAGGGCAATCATTTTGAAGAAAGATAATCAACTTGGGTCTGTCTCGTGTTTTCTCATATTAGCAAAACATCGTCAGAGAGATAAAGCTATGCTCTCATTGCATTCCAACAGTTGCCCTAACTCTTCCATTTGTTCTAGTACATGTTTTGGTGATGGGCTTTGATCCCTTAATTTAGGTAGGATCTTCTAGAGGACTTTGCTATTGCAAAGTTACTCTTTTTTTATATACTTTGCAATCAAAACTTAATTTACAGAAAGGTACTTTCTCACTCCATGCCTGGCCTCCACACATACACTCCTCCTTTACACAAATGAGCTTCTCCCACTGTTTGGACTCTAACACACTGGGCCCAGCCCAGTCATTGAGTCTTCATCATACCCTTCTTATTTGCCCAACCCTACTTTTAGGTTTTTCTTGTTGTTTAAGGTTACCTCCAGATTATCACTTAAATATCTTTCTTTAATCTGTTCTAATAATTTTAATATTCATATATATTTTGTTATTATTCTTCTTCATTGTTATTCTTCAATTTCCTGCCCTCCCTGGGGTATAACATATGATAGAATAGACTCATTTATAAGGATTTCACCAAATTTTAGTAAATAAAAAGGAAGAATAAGTAATTAGCCACTTGTTTATTGAATACATTATTTGTGCCAGATCCTGGTTGAATGTATGAAAACTGATAAGACCTTGACTGTCTCTTGAAGGTGTTTAAAGTCTAGAGTAGGTATCATTGAAGCGAATGAGGTGAGTATAATAGGGCAAAAAAGAAAAAGGAAGTAGCAATAGATCAGAGGATTTTATGAATGATAACAACGGATGAATACTGGCCAAATATAAGCCCAAGGTAGGCTTTCAGCTGAAAGCTGTGAGATGTATCTTGAATTTAAATATTTATAATCCATTTCTAATATTTTGCATTACATTTAGCCTTAGTAGCATTGTGAGGGCTCATTTCCACTTAACCAGTATTATATCATTGAAGCTGGTCCCTTTATCTCATCTAGGATATAATGTTGTCTTAGATTTAAGACGCTGAGATGGCTCAGAAGTTATTTATCATATGTTGCAGCAGTATAAACACATTTATTTAAAAAACACAACACTTTTTTGCAGTGAATGTGACTCACCTTTTTCATGTAGTCCATACCATGGTAAAAATACTTGTATTTTGTGAAGGAGACCTCAACAGCAGACTTGATCAATGTTGTCACTATCCCTACTCATAAAGATGTACACATATCTTAGAATCTGTAATGATTTTATAGAATAAGTTTGAGCTCTGGGGTGGTACCTGTGGCCCCATATGCCGGAAGTGGCAGGTTCAAACCGAGCCCTGGCCAAAAAAAAAAAAAAAAAAAAAGAATAAATTTGAACTCATTGAGGCAAATATAAAAAATATTTAATAAAGTTGTTTCCTTAGATTTTTAAAGCAGTATATGTTATTGAAGTGACCAAAGCTTATCTGTAACTTAAATTCTCCATGTTCACATGTCAGTTTTTTAAAGAGCAGTGAAGAATTCATAGCCCACTCCAGAGGAACTCTACTCAGGGTCCATAAATACACATCATCAGCTCCAGTCTGAAATCCATCACATTATGCAGTTGAGCTTTTTAGTACTTTCATCTACTGACTGTGTTTTTACCTTCAAATTCACATATTACTCACCTGCCTTCTTTGCACTAAAATCTTTTTGCCAGAAGAAATATTTTTTAAAAATGCAAAATTTCCCTTTGTCAGATTATAGATGCCACATTTACCTTAATTTAGTGAAATGTGCAGAAAGATCATGTAGTCTTTGTCATCTGAAACATTTCTGATACTATCAAGCATGTTTATCTACACCTCGATTTCTAGAGTGTTGTCTTAGCATGAGATAAACTATCAGGTAATAAGTAAGAACATACAAATACTTCAGGAAATAAGGGTCAGAATATTAGCAAGCCATTTGTGGAGAAGGAAAACAACTTGAAACCAATAATTTCTGGATGAGCAGCTACATCTGTTGCAACGGAAAGAAGATCTAGATAACAGTTTCTGGATTGTAAATATGCAACAGTCTCATTAAATATATTCTGATTACATAAGTACAGATGATAGCCACAAGAATTGTTTTTTCTTCACTGTTCTTTTTTTTTTTTTTTGAGTATTTTTCATCTTCTACTGGTAAACTAGTCCGTTTCAGAGAACTAATTTGCATTTAATTTTTATGATAATTAAATTAATCTATTGGCCCAAACAACTGAATCATTGTTGATTTTGGACCTCTGTGGTCACTCCACTGTGTCAATCACTATATGGTGAAAATAAATATGCAAGCAAATCTTTATGCCTTTAGTTCTTATAACAAAAAATTCCATTTAAGAATGACCTATGAAAGATAATTATACAGTTTAAGTTGAAGATGATGCTAAAAGTTGAAGATATTCAACTGAATTCTAAAAAGAGATAAATCTGTGTTCCCTCCCAGTGAATTAATACTTTTTCCTCCAATGAGTAATTCTCCAGAGTATGTAGGTTGAGCATTCAGTTTTGAATTTGCCTTATTCACAGAATACATATTTTATTTTCTCATTCTGTATAACCTATTCCAATCTTCTATCAACAAATCAACAATAAAACCCCTTACCCAGCTTGAGCAAAGCTGAATCAAATATAGATTATTGCCAGTTACAACTTCCATGTATAACCTCTATGACTGATGATACTTGAGGGAAATTTGTTTTTACTGTTTTATCATTCCTTAAAGTTCTAAAAGGGCATACACATCACTTAAAAAGGCCCTGAGCAGGATTTTATATTCATGAATGTAGAGATCATAAACTTAATATTTACTCAGCCATAACTTTACTCAAGCACTCTTACTTGCCTAAAATTAGCCTTGAGATACTCGCTCTGGGATTACATTTTAAGAGGAAGTACTTTTGCCCTATGAGTTTATAAAAAATAAAATAAAATTGCACCAAATTGATTTAAATAAATAAGGAAAATTTTATTCAATACCATTTCAGTGAAGAACAAAACTATTCAATATGGCATAAGAATTGAACTCCCCTTCCCTGAAACAAATGGAGCATTTTTTAGGTACATGGGCGAGCTGGTAGAATGTGGGGAAATTGGACAACAGAACTAGGCTATCTGGGTTTGCTAATCGGATATTGTGGAAGTTAGCCTCCCACCCTCCCAAGGGGAATAAGAGACAAGGACACTTTCTTTCTTGATGGTTACATTTCTGAGAGACTGATTGAGAAAGACATTCCTAGATTGTAAAACTACCCAGGGATTTTGTTGTTGCTGTTGCTATTTATTACACCTCAAAGGAGCACAGAAAAAAAGTTACACTTCTAGTTTTCTAAAGTAAATACTCTAAGAAAAAGTTGGTCAAGGGCCTATAGTCAGGACAAAATTTGTCTGACTTTAGACAACATTAAGTCTACCTTGGTTAATTCATACATATCACACACTGTTTATCGAGAAAATGATAGAACTTGACAATGATTTAACTTACGTCATAGCCTTCGATCCATATTCAACCTAAATAACTCCTGTTAAATAATTTGTTTGTTCAAAAGATGTTTATTTTTCTGGTAGCATTTCTAAAAATAATAATAACAAAAATAAAAGGTGGGTAAATCACATAACAGTGCCTCTGCACATTATTTTCTTTAATCAATTCATGATTTTCAAATCCATTTTAAGAAACATAGTCTTAGCAATTTAAAATATTTTATGGTTGATTCTTGCTAATACATACGACCATGCTGCAAAGAGAATATCAGAAAAAGCCTCAGATGAAGACATATTAAATTATAGGTGAGCTCTATTTCTTTCCATGATGTTAACTATGGACTGCTACTGTATTGTTTTTATGAAAAGCAATCTGCATATTTGAAATTTTGGTAGTCATTAGTATATTGGCTAGACATTGTGATTCTGATGCACTTTTGGGGAAAAAAATCAAGCTGCACCTTGATATGTGGTGTGGGTTACTACTCTCTCTGTTGGACTCTGTCATGACAGAATATTTTAGTAAAAGTTGATTGAATTGATCTTTTTTAAAAAATGCATCAAGTGAGAATAATTAATTAATAAAAAGAACTTATAAGCTAAGGTCTTTGTGATGATTTCTAATATTTTCTCTCAAACTATACAAGGTCTGTAATATGTTCATAAAGATTCAGTATGTTCTCACTCTGTGCAAAGACATAGGAATGAATTCCTGTGGTTAAGTCTAATAAAAGTCCCAAGGGGTTAGAAATTTTTATGATGTCTATTTTCAATTAAAAAGTAGGTCTTGTATGTATTAGGTAGTTCATTCATGACCTCCCTCTACCTCTGGTGAGCCAGACCTTCTCACGCAGTAGTAGAAATTTCTAGAATCTAAGCATTGAAGTCTCACATTGTGTGATGCCCCATAATATGCTGGCAGAATGTGATAATTTTAAATGGCAATAAAATGTGGCAAAAGAAAAAGTCAATGGTAATATAAATAAAGAGAAGCCTTAGACAAAATACTACATACTGAACAATTTCTAGATGTTTTGGAAATAAAATACAAAATAATAATTTTATTAAGCCCTATCAAGAATCTTTGACCATTAAACGAATCAAATGAATACAGAAACTAGGTAAATTGAAAGTCTACAAACCATGTATACACTATTCCTTTAAATTGAACGCTGATATCCATATATTAATAAAGACTTTGGCTGTCATTTCTTAAATCTCTGAAATAATTTGGATTTTTGGGTGGCATCTTTGGCTCAAGGAGTCGGATGCTGGCCCCATATACCAGAGGTGGTGTGTTCAAACCTGGCCCTGGCCAAAAAACTGCAATCAATCAATCAATCAATCAATCAATCAATAAATAAATAAATAAAATTTGGATATTTTGGTATACCAATGAAAATATTAAATAGATATGAAAATATTTTGAAGAATTATTTTAGTTCACATAATACATGTTTAATGAAAAGAAAACAAAGCTTATGTTAAATGGATGACAGGGAAGTGTAATCCAATATAATATCCTCAAGAATATATTTTTATAAATAATTGTCTTTAATAGTTATATTTTGCTTATGAATAAGAACTTCTCCATATCAAAATTCTTCCACAGAAAATCCATTTGTAACATAAGAAGAAATGAGAAATTCTAAGTGTAACCAATTTTTAAATGTCCTTAAAACACTAGAGTTGGCAAAATCCCCACTCAAGTGTAAACTAAGCTTAGCTTCCAATTAAAATGTTACAAGTTAGTACTAAATCTAACCAACAATTTGAAAGCTTCAGTAACACAAAAGTTGTCACCGTTTTTTAAAAAGGTGGTAGACAATACCTGGCTAAAACAAAAAAAAAGAAAAAAAGAAGATTTTTTTAAAGAACTACCCTAAGAGCAAAAGAATTCAAAAATAGAAACAATGAAGAAATAAAGTATACAGAATTAAAATGTGTTGTTAGAATGTCCCATTTATTTAATGATGCGTTAAGAAAGAGGAAGAGTTACCTCAAATGTATGAAATGTATGATTCCCTTAACTATATGATAATTACTATTTAATTATAATGATTGTAAGATATAGTAATATTAGTTTAAAAATTATTTTTCTATTACAAATAATATCTTCTCATATAATTCAACTTAAAGTTGTTCAATGATTCTGATATTCACTGTATGTTACAATTTTTCTGTATTATTTCAGGGAAAATAAACTGAAGTTTCTCTCCATACATAGGCAATGTTCATTATTTCAACAGGACTTCTCAGTAATTAAAATTAATTAAATTTCATTGATTATTCCATCAGGACTTTCACAGTAAATAAAATTAATTAAATTTCACTTCTTAACAAAGGCAGTGTTCAAACTGAAAGTTGAGATTCTCCAATAATCTGATAATTTCAGTATCAAATACAGAGAGTTTTATTATCCAAGGGAAGTTTTGGACCTTCTAAAAAGTCTTAAACGTAATAAATTTATAAGTGTTTTGAAAAATCTGCTGCTAAATATGTTTTCATTATTAGTCAATGGCCTTTAAACTAAACCTTTCTCATCATGAGATGATGGGAATAATATCATCATCCAAAAATTTAACAATTATTATAATTGTATGATTTTATGGGGAGGACTTGGCGTAAATCAGCGTATATTTATGCAGAGAACAAAGAAGTGTACACTTCTTGTTTGTAGTACACATGGCTGTATTTTCTCCCTCTCAATTTTTACCTTTTAAAGAATAAGTTTATTTCAAAATGTATCAAAACATAACCAAACAAAACCAATCTTGGTAGCATATTTTATCTAGATTGTTCTATGTGTGGAGGAGGTATTACAGTGAAATACTTCTGACACCTTCTGCTCAGAGGTGAGTCATTCAGAAGTGTTCTAAACTTACGAAATGGTGGCCACCGAGGCATGTATTTCAAATAGAAGATTTCTGTAAGTAAAATCAAGTCTGGCCCAATTTTATTGAAAGGCGCAGTTTCATTATTTTTTCCTATCACTAGTTTGAACATATGTATATTTCTTTAAGAAAGGATAAGACATATAATTGTTAAATGTCATTTGATCAAGTATTTATTTCATCAAAACTATCTATTGTAAATCAATTATGTATTCTCCTAGGAGAGTCGTAGAAATACTGATGAAAAAGTATCAGTAAAATAATTATAAAGTCCCTATTGCAGAATAATGACCCATCCAAAAATATTGACATCATAATCAATAAAACCTATTAACACGTTAACTTGCACAATGTAGGGAACATTGCATCTACAATTAAGAAAGATTTTTAGATCATCCTTGTGAGAGATGGAGACTTTCTTAGATTATCTTAGAGAGTCCCAGGGGATAATAAAGTTTTTACAATAGGGAGGTGGAGAATCAATGTGGAAAGAAGATACACCAACCACAGGGCTCACAGAGGGAGATGATGATATCCTGCTGGAGATGAGGAAGGGGTCACAACCTGAGGAAATAAGTGACACCCAGAAGCTGGAAAAAGCAAGTCAACAAATTCTGTCACACGAGTCCAATTGGAACACAAGTCTGCACACTCCTTGATTTTAGAATTTCTGATGTCCAGAAGATTAAGATTAAAAAAAAAAAAAAAAGTATTGCTGTGCACTACCAATTTTGTGGTGACTTGTTACTAATAGAGTTGCTGTACTTATGAAATTTATATAAATGACTAAATACATATGCAATTAATAAATAAGCACTAATTCTTTGTAACTTTAGTGTGGGAGGGAGGATGAGTAGATACAGGTTGGTCAGGGACTTCTCTCTGAAGAAGTTATCTTACTTTGTGATCTGAAGAATAAAATAAAATAGACTTCCCAAATACAAGGAAAATAGTAATATAGACAGAAGTAAAAGAGTTTGAATTCATTTAATTGCACAAAATACATTTAACATTGTTAGAATTTAATAAAGAGAAAGTGGAAAAAATTTAAAGTAAGATTGAAATAGACAATATCAGATCATACTGGTATTTATGGATAATGATAAAGAGTTTTGAGTTTATTTTATATGAATGTAAAGGCCTGGGAACTTAAACTTGGCATTATGTTATTCTGATTTAATTCTTTAAGAGTTCAGTCTTTCTACTAATTCATGACTATTGTAGGTAAAATTGAAGGAAAGAAGGCTGGGTAAGAGACCGTTTGACCAAAACAATCAGGAGATATTGGTATTTTCAACCATGATGTTGTCAGTTCTTTCATTGGAAGAGAGGTCCTGTGGGTGGGAGTTATGGACAGATTGGAATGAGGGGGTGACAGCAAGAGAAAGAGAAAAATGAGGTACAAATCATATCTTGCTGGTCACAGCAACTGGGTGCATGCTGGTTGTGTACCTGTGGCCCAGTGGGTAGGGTGCCGGCCCCACATACCAAGGGTGGCGGGTTCAAAGCCAGTCCTGGCTAAACTGCAAAGTAAATAAATAAATAATAAAATCCTTAAAGTTAAAAAAAAAGAAAAGAAATAACAAAAAGGCCAAGTTAAGAAGAGATAAGCTAAGAACCAAAATGCTATTTGCATGTACTAGATTTGACACGCTAGTATAGATTCTTGTTGAGAAACGTAGTAAAGAGCTGAACATAGAATTGTGCAATTTTATAAATCAGGAGGTGGGTTATGAATACTAGATAAAAACTTTTATCTATATTTTACCTGTATTTTAAGTGTCTACATTTTAATTCACTATGGAATACCTTAGGGATGAGTGTAAGATCTTTGCCTTTTTCTCCAAGTGGTGAGAGAAGCCATTGCAAGTTTCAAGCATAGCGGTAAGAGCAGATAAATTGCATTAGAATCTTACACTGAAAACTGAATACTGGAAAATTTGAAAGCTGGGATACGAGTAAGTAGAGAAGCTGGTAGTTTAGGTGGCTGAGAGAGGTAATGGAGTTGTAAGAGACAGAGAGAAGAAGGACTTCAATTGTGAGTTGGAGACAATGAATGGAGTTATCTTCTGAGAGAGAATGTGGGGGATGAGGTCCAATTGCGACACCATGAGTTTGAGAAGCCTATTAGGCTTCCAGGTGTGGTATCAAAGAGTACCGTGTCAGTCTAGAAATGGAGACAGGTTAGAAATCTATTTTTAAAATCATCCATCTGCCTGTAGATTTTTTTTTTTTTAAGCAATGAGACAGGATGAAATAACCAGAGAGTGAGCCCATATTGACAGGTGGCAAGGACCAAGAACTGAGCAAGGGGTAATTCAATGTTTTCAGATTGGGAAAAACAACAATAAATGATAAAGAAATTAAGAAAGAATCGTCAACATGATATGGAGAAAGCAAAGATTACTAATGACCTCCAACTCCACAGATGTCTTGAGAGAACCCAATCAATCCATTTTTAAGGGATTTTTCTAGAAGTTAGATAGATAACTCAAATGTCTACAATATCTTCATTAATTTTTTTAATTTTTTTTTGAGACAGAGTCTCACTTTGTCACACTCGGTGGAGTGACATGGTGTCACAGCTCAGAGTAGCCTCAAACTCTCAGGCTCAAGTGACTCTCTTGCTCAGCCTCCTGCCACAACGGCCAGTTATTGTTAGAGACAGGGTAATTTCGATAGCCTGCTGTTGATGACAGCAAATTTGGGAAATGAGCTGTCATTAGTAAAATTATTGGTGTTGAGGGTAAGTGTCTTGGCTAAAATATTTTAGAGATACCTTTAACTTTTGCAAACAGCAAGCTAAAGGGTCTGCATCCTTAGGGATGATAAATAAACATTCATTCCAAAATGTTTCTAACTATTGATTCATAGGCTTCTATTTGCCTCTACCATTAACTCAGTCCTGCTTCCAAAATTGTACTATGTTGGACAACAGTACATTTTTCATGAAAAACATGATAGGAGAATCTAACACAACAGAGCAATGGAACCATATCATCTTGATTGGACACATTGTAGCAACCTTCTTACTGATAAAAACACGTTTAATAAATGTCTTATATTCTGCAGAATTTAGTTGATGATGAGATTTGGGGGATGGTGAGTAAACCACATCCAATTTTCACTTTGGCAGCCAGCATTATTAAGAGTTATTAAAGCTGAACTTGTTTGGATCATCTTAAAGTGTTGGATTTGCCTGGATGCCCCTGAGAAAGAGTCCTAGGTGAGATTGTGAAGGAAGAGCAGAAAGGGAGACAGCAGAGTCGGAGACACAGTGTTTGATTATCACCGACTTTGTTGGTAAAGACAAGTGTGCTTGCCAAATTCCTTTTCACAAATGCGCTGTGGTGTTTCAGAGCAGACAAACAAAACTTCCATAAGATTAGGAAGATAGAAAACCTTTCAGCATAAGGAAAATGCTTCCCTTCTATCAGCTGACGTTTTATATCCTCTCCTTTCTCTCAACGGACACCAGAAGAAAGTCTTCAAACCCAAACCCAGGCTTGAGCGTCTAAAGATCATTTATTCCCAGTCTATCTTTCCTTCTCTTCATGACTCTCAAATTTAAAGCTGTTATCGCCTGTAAAGTAAAAGTATTTATTCTGATTGCCTATTTACTATAATTAGTCCCCAAAGAGATTGCTGAACCCTCATAGGTAGAAGCTATGATGTTGGGAGAACCTTCACAATGGAACGGAATTAAAGAATATGATAGATAATGAACTGACCCTCTCTGTTTCAACCCCAGTGGGGAGGGAATCTTTTCGGAATAAAATGTCACGATTTCCTAAGGATGCCTTGCCTCCCATGGATTTCCACATTTGCATTAATTTGGGTGCCCAATGAAGTGTAATCTTCGACTGATGTGTACAATTATCAATTAACCCTTCCCTTCTCTTTATGCAATTAACCCATCTGCAGAAGGTGGCTTTCTCAGCATCATACTTCCCGGTGTGACAAGTATTGTTTAGAATACTCCTAAGAATTCTTTATTTCTTATCAGCTAGGGTTTTTATTTCTCTCCTAAAAGACAAATAGCAGAACTCTTGAATAACTGATGACATTGAATTTCATGACTTCATCACCGTAGGCAGTTTGTGGATATTATGGTGTCATGCAATGTTCTCCAAATAGACTTGGATTAGTTGTTGTTTTCGCCAAGAATGTAGCCCCATAATCAATTTTCACTACATTTTTGAATTGTAAAATAGTGAAGCACACAAACTCTGTGGCATGTGACTATACCACACATGAATTAATGGAAATCGTGCACTCCGAAGAAATACTCTGTCCCACTCAAACACAAACTCCATCACAGGCAGAAGTTTATGTCCAGTATTGCAGCAGACAGAAAAATCCCCCTCCTTTCCATAGGATGTTCATGTCCTAATCCCTGGAACATGTGAATATGTTACTTTACGTGGATAAAAGATATACAGATGTGATTATAGTTAAGAGTGCTGAGATGGAATATTATCCTGGATTATCCAGATGGGTTCAGTATTATACCAGTCCTTGAAGGTGGGTAACAATTTTCAAGTTGTGGTTAGAGAGAAAGATGGGACTGAAAAAGTCTGACAAAGGTGATGCTTCTGGTGGTTAAGAAAAGGAGCACAGATGCAAAAGGCTAAGGAAAGCAGATGGCTGGGCAGCACCTGCGGCTCAAAGGAGCAGAGTGTCAGCCCCATATGCCGGAAGTGGTGGGTTCAAACCCAGCCCTACGCAAAAACTGTGGAAAAAACAGAAAAGAAATGCAGATGGTTTCTAGAAACTGGAAAAGTCAAGAAAATCCACATTGTACCCCATGATTGCATTAATGTACAAATCTATGATTTAATTTTTTAAAAAAGAAAAGAAATGGGGAATGGGGCCTCAGGCCACACCCCAGAAATCCCCCCCAAGAAAAAAGAAAAAGAAAGAAAATAGATTCTTCACTATATCCTCTGAAAAAAAAAATTGAACTTGATTTTATCCTAGTGAAAAATGTACTGCACTTTTGATTTACAGAATAGTTAGATAATAAATTTCTGTTGCTTTAAGTGGCTAACTTGAGGGAATTTATTTGTTACAGTTATTAATAGGAAAGTAACATAACTGCCTAGCACCAAATGGAAAATCAATGATTATTTATTAAATAAGTTAATAAATGAATGAATATATCACACAACTATGTCAAGTTCTTTGCTATTTTAAGCACAATCTAATATGTTACATAGTAGAAAAATTTGTATTGCAATTAGTTAATATACTGTAGGTAATTATACTTAGCTATCTGATTGTGTTATCTGATACTTTAAATTATAATTTTATTTAATTATATTTATTATAGTCTTCACTCAAATTTTATTATGTTTTGTTCAAGTACTAGAAATCATTCTCTCCAAGCATGGAAAAAAGTCTTGCATCAGGATTTGACAATGTCGTAACTTGTATCTCCTGCAAGACATAAATACTGGATGCATCAAAGGGAACAATTAAGAACTTATTGAAAAATTGATTAAAATAATATTTCAGTCAGTCTTTTTAATCACTCCTTTGCATACTAAATCCACTCCTTGACCTGTCTTAAACTTCGCTATAATCATATGCCCTGTCATCCAAAAAAACCACCAGATGGCCAAATAGTGGAGAGGAGAGGGTCAGTGTTGGTGTGGTGTTTGGACTGAACAGAGGCAGTGCCTGGTGCAGTGGATGTGTTAAGTAGTTAGGAGTGACCCTTCTGGGAAGGAGGACAAGAGAGGACCCTCAGGACCCATCTTGGTGCCTCCTACCTTCACTTTGTCTCCTTCACTTTGTATTGGTACACCTGAGGGGGAAAGACCTTCTTACCAATCTACCAATCAGAACTTGGTGTGCCAACTGCAGTGAGGTCCTGAAGGTGATCTAGAACATCCTTAACACTAATCACGTGGCCCCATCCTTCAACGTCCCATGGAAGGTCCTCATGCACAGTAAGCTTCTGGTTCCCAGGTGACCTCTGAAGCACGAGGTAGGCCTACCCACGGCAGTTCTATTATGAACCCAATAGCCACTCACTTGCACAATCATACGAATGAAAACACACTAATCCAGTTGACCAGTATATCCCGGAGTGGAGAATGGGGGAGGGGCGGGGGCAGGGCACATGCAGGGAGGAGGAAGAGCATTTGGTGGGACCTTCCCTAATGTGCACAGCGCAATGGTACATTTCATATCTGTTAAGAGTAGCGTGTAAGTGTCTGACCACAAGTAAATGAGCTGATGATCATGTTAATCAGTCCGATTTAATCATTCCTCATTGCATATCAAATCATCACCCTTACCCCATAAATGTATACAGTTATGATTTTTAAAAAATTAAATAAAAGAAAGTTTTCTGCTGGCCACAATCCTGGCCTCTTTTCCTATTTGTCATGAGAACGAAGTCCGTTTGGTGTCTATGGCAAAGGTATCTTACTTTGTAAACTTTCTTAGTCTGCAAGCCTCTCTTTCTCTCTCTCAATGAACTTTGCTTCATGCTTTCCTTATTTTGAGGTTTCTGGCCATTTTTAGACCAAGAGCACTCCAAGAACTGAGGACCCAGGCAGCTGCTTGAAACCTCAACATTTTAGGAGATAAGAAGCTGCTTTGAAACCCAACAGAAAGCCCTCTCTCTTCAAAGAGGAGAGGGGAAGTTTGGATTTTTATGCTTCACAAGGTCCTTATTGCACAAGACAATCATATACATTAAGCAAGATTGGCAGAAAAGCTTCACATACTTACGAGAAGAGCTGATTGCGTGCACAATGGGTGACTGTATATGTGGCATGTATCCTGTGTTCACTTTGGGGCTGAGATTTAGCCTTAAAATGAGGTGGAATGTGGCTCTTCTATCAGAAGGTACGCTACAGGACACAAAGACAGTTTTTGCTCAGCCTCTATAAGCTAACTGAATCTGGTTTCAGAAAAACATTTAAGGCTGATCCTCTGTCCACAATCGTGCTGGTCTCGGCTGTAAATCAGCCTGACAGCTCCTACTGGTAGAGAGTTTCTCAAGGCTGTGCTTTTTCAAATGGTCATCAGATATAAACATTTGCCAGGCTTTCTACCCTAGATAGACCTATAGGTAACTTTCGCTTCCTTAACCCTAGGTTTGATGAGGTTAGTTGGTAAAAGTGACACAGCATTCCCCCTCTCAGGGCTGAACAAGGACTCTCTCTCCCCATTTTCTAGGCCCAAGTAGGCTCACAGACCAGCTAGAACATAAACCACATGCTCTGGACCGAAGGCGCACAAGGACCAGTCTGACCGAGGTTCCACCGAGATGCTGCTCCCAGTGTCAAGGCCCCATTCTAATGGAGATCACGTTCCTGAGCACAGGCAGGTTCAAAGTTACTTCTGCTCTTAAGCCCCTTGCACCAAGCGGCTATGACATTCCATCATCCCCAAAGCCCCCAACTCACAGGCTGGGAAAAGTGGTATATAAACCCCTAGACAGGAGGCCCAGATGGTCTACGCACTTAGGACACTCCCATTGCTGCACAAGAGGCCTTACCTTTCTTCTTATCTATCTGACAATAAACTCTCCTGTCGTCTATTCATAGTGCTCCGTGGAGTCATACATTGAATCTCTGAGACCAAGGACCCAGCAGAGAGCTCATGGCTACAGAGGGGCATCTATTTTGTCTTTGAAATCACACAATCACAATCCAAAAACCAAAAACCAAACCACAATCCTATTTAAAGCTAATTATCTAACTAACCCCCTTTGCTTATGTATACAACTAATCTTACTTTACAATCATGTTTATTTATCTCAGACAGGCTCTTACCATTGCCCAATAAGAATGCAATTGTGTAGGATTAACATTGGTGTATTCACTTCCAAAATTTCTTAAACATTTCATAATTTTTCTACTCTCACTAGCTATTCCCTATTGCATACCTTGTGAGCTAAAATAAAATCGTAAGTCTTCCTCTATGTGGCTGACTGATAGGACCACTCTTGGTTAAGAAAATCCCTAAAACTGAATTGCTAGCCTTGAGAAAACAAACAAACAAACAAATCAGACTTGCCTCACCTCACCACTGCCCCTCCTTAGAGATGTCCTTTGTAACTCACTAATAGGCCCAAGGCTATTCAAGACCTATCCATAGTTCTTCAAGTATACAGCACAAATCACCACCAGGTATAATTAACAGACTTTTTATCTTTCAGACACTTTCCTTTCCACTGACTCCTGGTCTTTTAGAAAAAGTCTTCTTCTTTTAGCCAATTGTCAGCTGAAGAATCTTTAAACCCACCTAACTCCTGTAACCCCTCCAGGTTCCTGGTGTCCCACTTTTTTGCGCCAAACCAATGTATGTTTTCCACATAAGGATTTATGACCTCTCGTGTAATTTCTATCCCCCTAAAATACATGAAACCAAATTGTAGCTCCACCACCACGAGTCCACGTGCTCAAGACTTCTTGGGTTTGGCTCCAGGTCAGGGTCCTCAAATTTGGCTCAAGAAAAAGCCCCTTAAATTATTTCACTGAATGTGGCTTCTTTTGCATCAACACCCTCATCCTAACGGCCAGCTGGTAACTATACTTCCTGTTTTAATGACAACATTTGAGCAGATAATACTTACACCTACTTACATCTGTGACCATATACTGACATAATTGTTCTTCTGGTCTTACGGATGGAAAGCCAGCTGTGGCCCAACTATCGATTTGTACACTAGAGCCCTTTGTCTCTCAAAAATACTGTACCAGCAATTCTCTCCCTTTTGCCTCTGTATCATTGATTTTTGTTTCAGATGGGTAGCTATATAAACTGTCAAGGCCAAGGGAGAGCTTCCATTTGCCCTCTGAAGTTTAGTTGAAAATTCAACTCAAAAAGAGAAGAATGTTGGAGAAAAAGCATACAAATCTATTAACATATATATGGAAGAGAACCAGTGAGCGAGTTCTCAGTGGGGTACAGAAGCATATATACTGTCTTGATGTCACAGAAAAAGTAGAGGTCAGAGCATGTCCTCAAACAGGTTATGGCAGGAAAATGGTTTATAGCAGATTAGAAGGGAGCAGGAGGGGAACAGGAGGCTTGGCTAGCAAAGTGATCTTGTTATGTAAATGCTTCCTCCCAGGTAGAGGCCCCCAAAGAGAAAAGATAGTAAATGTTTCCTTCAGAGCTTTGAAAGCATCAGACTTTCAGTTAATCTTTCCTTGCTCCAGACAGGGGAAGGCTTCAGAGAAAACCTGGCATATTAATGCAAATTCTCTGCAGATGCAAATCTCTCCTACAAAAGGCGGCTTTGCAGAGTTATTTCTGTTTGCTGGCTCATGGTACAGGTATCTGAAAATGTCAAAGAAATATATTTTGGGGTAAAATACTTTGATTTTCTTCAAGAATATAGATATGCATATTATATATATACATCGATATATAGATGTATAACTCCCTATGTATCCCCCCTGCACGTATCCACACAGGCATATTTAGCTGCTTACTTAACCTTTCTATTTAAATAGTTAACATCACATCAGACTTAATAATCTCCAATCTGACTTCCCTTTCTCTGCCCTTATTCTTCCACACACCCTTTTTATTAGTAATGTCATTCTTATATATGACCAGGCCCCAAACTCTAATGTCACATAACTTTAGTCCAAGCTCATACCACTCCTCACAGAACACTCTGGGAAAGACAATAAGTTGAAAAACCGATATGTTGGGAAAACGAAAACAACTTTTATTTGGAGACCCAATAAACCAACAAGAGGACAGACTACTAATACTCTACAGATCCATCTTAAGAACCAGGCGTTGTGGTGGGCACCTGTAGACCCAGCTAACTGAGAGGCTGAGGCAAGACAATGGCTTGAGCCCAAGAGTTGGAGGTTGCTGTGAGCTGTGATGCGACAGCATTCTACCGAGGGAGACATAGTGAGACTCTGCCCAAATAAATAAATAAATGCATACATACATACATACATAACATATAGAAGATTCATCTTAAGTTAATATGAGCTTTAGGTTCTTTTTTATGATAACTAAAGGGGGAAGAAGAAGAGGTGGGTTGCAGGAGGTAGTCACAGACTATTGATGTCTGAGCATCAGCAAAGGCCTGAGGATGTTGTAAAAGTTCTTCATTGTTGGTGAGTGAAATTTGGAGGGCATGGGTCAGGTCAAGATGTTCCTATAAATCTTTAACATAGTGTTATATTTGTATGTAAAATTTTCTTATCTCCTCTGGAGTCATTTTTGGGAGAAGGATGATTATCTTTCTTCTAGATTTGAACTACAAGCTAAATTCTTCCTATAACTAGCCATTCTACATGCAGGCAAAAGCTTTTAACCTAAAGAATATTACCACAGGGATCGGAAGCAAAATGGAGCTAGTCGTGCTAAACTTTCTTTCTACTGTTGTAATTTCCCCGCTGCCAAAGCTTTATTCCACAATCTTGTGGAACTGGAGCAATGGGGCAACAGGTCTCTTCTGGCCACTTCTTGCTAGAAAAGGTCAATGAGGAGCAACTAAGGAATTCAACTGTTTGCCCTGCCTCAGTAAATATTCCACAATGCCCTTTTCAGAGCCAAGGTCATAGTCATTTCCCTTCTTATGTTGTTGGCTGTGGCCAGACCTGCACTAGCACTTGGTTGAAGCATACATGATAAATGTTGGTAGTTTTTATATCATCATAACCAAAAGAAGAAGAGGGAGGTCTAATTTAAGAATGCCTACCAATATTAACTGGATTCTATAAGAACAGATCTGTCAATCAATATCCAGGAACATCCAGACTAAACACACTTTGGGTTTCCAAGGTTTGTTGGCGCCAGGTAGTCTACTTCCAATTTTGTCAATAGGAGTCTTTACTTCAGAAGATGAATTAATATAAGTGCAACAGGTGCATGGGTGCCACGCAGACTCCTGCTTCTGCAACTATATAGTCTGAAGCAATGCAGGTATCAAGTACTGCTTTAGCCAGGGAGTCTAATTGAGAGAGGATACTTGGGAAGGCTGAGTTCTGGGGAACAGAGGTCTTCTCAAGGACACTCCAAGGATACACCTGCAAGGTCCTCTCCATGGTGACTCAGATCTTAGGAATTTGTAGACTTTAACTTCCTGGGACCTGAAAATTTTTGCTTTGGTGAGATCTTGTAGTTCTGTGGGGGCTGGAACAGCTTCTCTGGGTTGATTCAAACTGACCAATGAGAAAACTACATGTGGCTGGAGATAAAAAAGGAAAGATAAAGCCAGTAGGAGAGTGTGGCCATTTTGAATTCTTCTATGCCATTTGCTCTGCCGGCTGAAATAAATCCCTTCCTCTTATAAACATAGTGCTTGGTGCTCTTTCTCTCCATTGGACTTCGTCTTCCTGCAACATATGATTTTTATAGATTCATAAGAGTAGTTCCATTAGAAAGAATGTTTAAAGTCTTAGAAAGTTTTTCAGTGCATATTGTTAAGCAGCTATACCCTACCAAAGGAGGAAGGAGCAGCCAAAGAAATACTAATCTTCATCAGGAATTTCCCTCAGGAGGTCATTTTTATTTAGATTATTTATGAAAACAAGAGGTATTAGACAAAACTAATCATAAGGTTATTTCTTCCTTGTTAATCATTTTTATGGTCTGTAAATATTAGATATTTACTTAAATAAGAACCTCAAACATATCGGTATTTTGCTAATAAATCAGGATATTAAGCTATTGTCATTAAACCAACAATATCAAATTAACTGAGTTAGAATAGGCAGAAAATAAAATAGAAAGACAGATGTCTTAACAGATTCCACATTTTATCGCTAGGGTCACAGATGGACCATTTCAACTCTGATTTTTCCTTAATTCAATTTGCCAACTAGTTTAAATATATGCCCAAGAATGAGCCATGATAGTCCTAGCAAACCATTCATGCTTCTGAACTGACTTTCTCATAGCCAGCACATTGACATACCACACACCTGTACAAATCAATGCTCAATACAAAGGACAAGAATTTTCAAGCAAAAGCCCCTGGAACAACAGATCAGACAGTTGCAAGTGGACCAGATCTCCAATCAGGTGCAAGTCCAGCCACCATCCCCTTCTTCAATGGGGTACCTCAATGAAAACTGGTACAAAGTGGCTCCTCTGATGAAAAACTCAAATTAAGAGGAAGGGAGTTTTGGATTTGCACATTGAAGCAACTTGCCCCTACACATTATCAACCTCAGAGAAGTTTGTTGGTCACTTGCTCCAACAGCTATATGACAGGTCAGTTGCTGCCATCCCTAGGAGTCAAAGGGGGTCCCTGGGACAAGAGGTCCAGGCACCTGCTTGAAACTTAATTCAAAATTCCCCCAAGGGGGCTGGCTGGCCACAAGCTGCTGTTCCTGGCTGGGCTGGTTAAATGTGTCACTGATAGGGAACTCCTAGTCAAAAAGGAAATGCTTTATTCACTGTTAACCTATGGACAGTCTTTCTGGCCCCAATTTTTTTTGAATAAATCTTGTTCTCCATTCAAAACATGAACCCAGAGAACATCTAACTGTCAAGTGGCGTATCTAGCTGTGCCTGCAATTTCAAAGTCAGATCTGGTCCGGCTTGCTCAAGAAAAGTGGTAGGGTAGACACAGAGGGTGTTTCACGTGGTAATTGCCTCTTATTCAAGATCCTTTCACACATGTTTCTATATTGAGTCTTTCACAAGTCTGTAAAAGACTTAAGAACAAAGCTGTGCCTTATTCATATATATATATATAAATATATCTTATTCATATGTTATTCAAGGCTGTATCTTATTCATATATATGAATATATATATTATTATTATATGTGGAAAGCTACCTACAGTATAATAGGCATTGATTCATGTCTGTAGCCTGGATGCAGGCCTGTTCTCTCCATCTGAGCAATGCCCATCATGATTTCAGGAGGCCAAATAGAACTAAATACTCATATGCTGTGTTCTATAATTTTATATATTGTATAAAAAATCAACAATAAGCAGGGCATGGTGGCTCATAGTTGTAATTCTAGGTAGGCCGAGGCAGGTAGATTGCTCTGAGCTCAGGTTCGAAACTAGCAAGAACCAGAGTAAGACCCTGTCTCTACTAAAATAAAGCTAGACATTCTGGCAGGTGCCTGTAATCCCAGCTACTTGGGAGGCTGAGGCAAGAGAATCCTTAAGCCTAACGAGTTGGAGGTTGCTGTCAGCTATGACACCACAGTATTCTACTAAGGGCCACAAAGTGAGACTCTGTCTCAATAAAAAATAAATAAAGGAAGAAAGAAAAAATCCACAATATTTTTAATGTAACAATTTCTTTTTTTCCTACAAACTATCAACTTCCATAGTTAAAGCAAAAATCTAGACATTTTGTTCTAATAATGTAAACTTCTTTATAAATAAACTGTAATTATTGTAAGTGATGCTAGTAAAAACATGATATTTGAACCAGACAAAACAGTAATTTTCATATAAAATTAATGTTCATTTAAATACAATTTTGTATTATGGCTACAAATTCTATATATATTGAGATATCCAGATAATTATTATAAGCAGCAACACAGAGGAACATCAACCTTTTGTGAATATACCTAAAGAGATTTTTATGAAAGAGTACTTCAATCAGGAATGAGAATTAAACAAGCACTTGAATGTCTATAAAGTATGTTGAAGGTTTTGTTCTGAGTTTCTTCCCATCAGCTGAATAGTATTGGTATGTATCTTCTGAGACTCTTAAATGAGAAGATTGTTTTTAACTCTTGTAAAAAAATTCAATGGACCTCCCATTTGATCCTGCAATCCCATCACTGGGCTTCTACCCAGAAGAAAAAAGTCCTTTTCTCATAAGGACATTTGCACTAGATTGTTTATTGCAGCTCAATTTACAATCACCAAAATGTGGAAATAGCATAAATGCCCACCAACCCAGGAATGGATTAATAAGATGTGATATATATATATATATATATATATGATGGAATACTAGTCAGCCATTAAAAATGATGGAGACTTTACATCATTCATATTAAACTGGATGGAAGTGGAACTCATTAGTAAAGCATCATAAGATTGGAAAAGCAAGAATGCTATATACTCAATTCCAATATGAGGACAATTAACGACCTAGAGGATAATGGAAGGGGTGCAGAGAGAGGGGGAGGAGGGATGCGATGGAGGGGTCAAGGGGTGTGACACACCTCTTGGGATGGGGCACAATTTAAAAGGGACTTTACCTAACACATGCAATCAGTGTAACCTGGTTCTTTGTACCCTCAATGAAGCCACAATAACAAAAAGAAAATGGAAGTTCTAAAAAGAAGAAAAGAAAACTGTAAAAATAGAACTACTGCATGATCCTCCAATCACACAAATGAATACTTATCAAAAGGAAAGAAAATCCGTATATGGAAGTGACCCCCATGTTTACTGCACCACTATTCACAATCATCCAGATAGAGGTTCAGGTGGACGCTGTTGTGTCCACCGATAGTGACTGGAAGAAGAATATATATATATATATATATATAAAACAAATTAAATACACACACACACACACACATACACACCATGACACACTAATCAGCCATAAATAATAATAAAATCCTGTTATTTGGAACGATGTGGATGAACCTGAAGGAGATTATGCTGAGTGGTAATAAGTCAGGCACAGAAAGGCGAATACTGCACATTCTTACTCTTCTGTGGGAGCTAAAAAAGTTGATCTCAGAAGCAAAGACTAGACTGGTGACTCCTAGAGGCTGGAAAAGCAGCAGGGAGGGAGGAACAGAGAAAGCTCAGGTAACAGATACCAAGTTATAGTTAGAAGGAACCAGTTCTCATTTTCTTTGGCACTGCAGGGTGACTGTAGAATAATAATTTATTGCTTAGTTTCAATGCCTAATTGACAGGATTTTGAACGTTTCCATCACAGAGACATGGTAAATGTTTGAGGTGTGGATATAGTAATTACTCTGAGTTAATCATTGCAAGTTGTATACATGTATTGATATATCACTCTGTACCCCCAAAATACATGCAATTATTATATGTCAGTTAAAAGCAATTTTTTTAAAAAACACACATACACAAAACCTCAAAGAGATAGGTACTGCAATTATTCCCACAACATAGAAAATAGTTTTTTTTAACTAAAATTTTTTTTTTACCTAAAGCTTGATCCTGCTTTAGTATTATGAAAGCAAGATTGAAACTCCAGTCTTCCCCACTGTAGCACACTGCCTTCTCAAAATTTAGTGAATGCTGATCACTGAACACTAAATTCCAATCTGTCTTTTTGTTTCTGTCTCTTTTTCTCTGTTCCCATTTCTGTCTCTGTCTCTCTTACTCTCTGAAACACACACACAACCTCCTGGCAAACCCACAATTTCATGAAGTAAATGCAATCACCTATCTAGGGGATAAAACAGAGAATTAACTAGGCTAGCATCATGCTGTTGGCAAGAGAGAAGGGACTATAACTCCAATTTGTTTTATAATTCTTCGCGTTTAATCATAATACTTTAAATGTGATATGAATCTCTTTCTTATAGAAATCTCCCTACAAACATGCTTCTGAATACATATTGTGGCTCTGGACATCGGGACATTATTATTCACTATTTTTCAATCTTGTTTTTTTTTTTTTATTTGTTTGTTTTTTTAAAGACAGAGTCTCACTTTGTTGCCCGTGGTAGAGGGCCCTGGCTTCATGGCTCACAGCAACCTCCAGGTCCTGGGCTTAGGCGATTCTATTGTCTCAGCCTCCCGAGTAAATGGGACTACAGTCAACCTTGTTTTAGTAAAATGCTACATGAAAATATTTACAAGTTCAGTTACAATATTTTCAGAACCAGATGATAAATTGTTATTCAAGTAATGCAATTCCATCATTGTTTAAACACACACACACACACATACACTCACCCACACACACACAAATATGATATATATGTTAGTATATTTAATATCTACAGAGATCTTAATTCTCATGACAATACAAATTGTCAGATTTTCATTAGCGTAATTGGAGTTGATTAAAGGTGGTTTATATATTATAATGTATTTATTAAGTGTGTTAGTAAATTAAATTTCAGGATAAATCCTAGCCATGACTAGTAAACATAATTTTAAACTTGTATCTTAAATTTTAAGATTTAAATTTTAGCTCTGTAAAAATAAATAAAATAAATTTTAGCTCTGTCATTTACTAAGTTTTTGAATTTTGTGAAGGATTTTTATATTTTGTTTTTCCCCTCTCTGGGCCTCAAGAGTTTGTTTTCTTGTTTTTGTTTATTTATTTATTTTTTGGATTTGTAAAATTAAAATCTTGAGGCTGTGCTATAAGTTCCTTTTTGCCCATAGTCCCTTTACAGTATTGTATTGAAAATATTCTCCTAGGTCAATATGAGTAAAGCAGAATGAATATGAATGTTCTGCTCATTCTCCATGCACACTTTGGAAATCATGAGTAATGAATACTAAACTCACATTTCTTATTTATGTATTTCTTGATCTCATTTTGTGGATATTCCCTTAGCAGTAGCCTCTGGGCACATTTACAGGATTTAATAAGAAGGGAGACGATATCTGCAATCTTAATTGTATAGCAGAATGATAAACTCACAGACGGAAAGCTTGTCTTGTAAATTTAATTTCCTCTAAGCTTGTTACGAAGAATATACCAGAGAATGTAACAGCTCTCATCTCGAGTCATTGTACAACATGAACTTTTTAAGTTCCATGTCAACTAGTATCAGTACATTTAAAGGCACATTGCCCATTTTAGAAGATGTATTTTAGTTTGATCCAAGGTACTTCTGTGTGGTTTTATCCATTACAGACCTATTTGAATTATCTACATTCAATGTTTCTTAATAAGTTGGATTTAGAAAATGTTTGATTGCCATTAACATTTGCATTCCAGAGGTCATGATAGGTAATTCAATTTCCTATTACTTAAAGGAATTGCTTTGTCCCATAATTAGGTTTACTACAGTAGAGAAAGACCTGAAATGCTGTAACTACTTTTTAATATCAGGATAGAGAATTTTATTTTGCTTTAATTGTTTTGGTCAGCTAGTTCAGAAAAGATTTCCTTATCTCAATTATCTCTGGGCATTTGCTTATAATATAATAGTATCTTATCACAAGAACCAAAGCAAATGATTTTTGTTAATAATATAAACATTTTATATAATTGTAGAAGTCCAGAAAAGGCAAATAAAATCCTTAAGGTAAGATAACACCTGTATTAGGATGGACTGAAGACAGAAGGAAGAAATATTGATCATGGGAAAGACAAGAGACAGTTTTTATTTAAAACTCTTAAAGTTTTACAAAACTCAATCCCATGCATGCATCATATTCATTTTAATGAATAAAGAAAGTAACATCTGAAAAATTAAGTTGGTTGTTCAGTGTCAGAAACTGTTGAGATGTTAATCAACCCTCAGTTTTGACTCTGGTAGTTTAAAGGTGCAACAAGTTCTTTTTAATACCTTTTATTGGGAGGGAAAGTCCATTTCCTTTTCCTATGACCCTGATTTCTGTGATTTTTTTTTTACCAGTGAAAAGTCATGCTTTGGCAGTTTTAAGGCCAAGATTATGAGGTTGGATATTCCTGTTCCCTGCTTTTGGGACACTGGGTATTGTCAGATAGCCGAGCAGCCATTTAAAATTTCAGTTTCCCTGATGGAACAACTATTCAGAAACATCCTGTGACACAAAAGGAAGAGGCATCAAATGGTTGTCAGCCTTCCCACCATCTTTGTAAGGTACAACACACGTGTGTGAAGTTGTCTCAGGGCCTACAGAACAACCAGGTGTTCAGCTGTTTGATGCAGTGATGCAATCAACAGCATTCACAGCAGAAGAATCACCCAGCTGAACTCTCCTTGAATTCCCAGATCTTCAAATTAAGACTTATAATAAAAGAATTGTTTTAAATCAGTGAGTTTTGAGCAGTTTCTTAAGCAGAAATAGACAAGTCGAACAGAAATAGACACTAACGTTCATATTCATTCCAAGATAAGCTCCACGACCTGTAGGACAAAAGAATTACACTTTTTACAAAAATAAAGAAAATAATAGAGTAGAAAGAAATTGTTGCTATTTTAAAAATGGAAATAATATAGAAAAATGAGTATGCATTTCACAAAAATCAAAAATATAAAATTAGAGGAACTATTTACCCTAGAGGAGCTATTTTACCCTAAGATAATATGAGGTATGTTTTTTAAAGTACTCTCAAACATACATGGAGCCAGAAAATGGAAATCATGTATCTTAGATATTTGGAGGATCATGAGATAAAGTTATAAATATTAAAGTACAAACCACCCTAAAATATCACCTACCCCCAGTGAGAATGGCCAACATCATAAAGTCTCAAAAGTGCAGATGCTCTTGTGGATGTGGAGAGAAGGGAACACTTGTATCCTGCTAGTGGGACTGCAAACTAATACAACCACCCCCCCTTTTTTTTTTTTGAAATTTTTGGCCTGGGCTGGGTTTGAACCTGCTACCTCCAGTATATGGGGCTGGCACCCTACTCCTTTGAACCACAGGCACCACCAAACTAATACAATATTTTGGGAAGTAAGTATGGACAATCCTTAAAGAAGTCAAATTAGACCTCCCATTTGATCCTGTAGCCCCATTACTAGGCATCTAACCAGAAGGAAAAACAAATCATTTTGTCATAAGTACATTTTCACTAGACTGTTTATTGCAGCTCCATGTACAATCGCCAAAATGTGGAAACAACCTAAAGCCCATCAACCCAGGAATGGATTAATAAGCTGTGGTATGTGTATACCATGAAATACTATTCAGCCATTAAAAAGACGGAAACTTTACATCTTTTGTATTAACCTGGATAGAATTGGGGACACATTCTTCTTAGTAAAACATCACAAGAATGGAGAAGCAAGAATCCAATGTACTCAATTCTAATATGAAGACATTAGATGATCTAATACACACCACATAAGAGGAAAACGCAAATCAAGGTTTGCAACAGAGAAACAAGGGAGCAGGGAGGGGGAAGAAGGGGACATGAGGGTCATGGTGTATGGCACAACTCTTTGGATGGGACACAATTGTAAAAAGGACTTTACCTAACAAATGCAATCACTGTAACCTAACTATTTGTACTGAAATGATAAAATAAATAAATAAATGTTGAAGTGCAAGTTAAATAATTTGAAAGCTACATAAAGGGAAATAACTATGAGGTTTAACAATTACGTTTTCAAATCTGCCACCATGTGCTTACGTTGGCAGCACAGTACAAACAACTTGGTAAAGTTTGGTAAGCTCAGGTGACAGTGTCTCATGTCAGTCTTCACGTTAGCATGTGGTGGTGAATTCATAAGTGGGATTCATCATTGTTCTTGTGTGTTTTTGTGTGCCTGCTCAAGAATGTCAAAGCTTGACTTAGAGTAGGGGGTTCACAACCTGTGGGTCGTGACTCCTTTGAACTGTATTAAAGGTTCACGACATTAGGAAGGTTGAGAACTATTGACTTAGAGCAACAAACACACATCTGTGAATTTCTTCTTAAACTTGGCAAGAGTGGAAGTGAAGTCAGGGATATGTATGAAGATAATGCCCATGAGGAAAACAACAACATATAAATGGATTAAATGTTTTCCTAAGGTGAGAGAAAGTATTACTGATGAAGAGAGGTCAGGGCACCTGGTAAGAAGCAGAGCTCACAAAAACATTGCAAAAATATGTGGAATTTTGTGTCAGATTGTTGGCAAATAGGAGAAACAAAGAAGATCAAGTAAACATCAATAGAGAAACAGTTAAGAAAATATTAACTGAAAATCTGAGCATAAGAAAGGTGTGGCTCTTGCATCACAACAATGCACCAGCTCACACAGCACTGTCAGGAAATTTGGAGCTAGTCACAGTTAACTGTATTGGAATAATACCTTCCTACTCACCCGTCTGGTCTTCAGTGACTTATTTTCCTTATGTGAAGATAAAGGAAATATTAAAAGGAAGACATTTTGATGACATTCAGGACATCAAGGGTAATATAATGACAGCTTTATGGTCATTAAAGAAAAAGAGTTCTGAAATTGCTTTGAAGGGTGAAGTAGATACTAGCATTCAGCACACCTTCCTAAGGGGAATACTTTGAAGGTGACCATAGTGATATTCAGCAATGACCTATGTAGCACTTTCTCCAGGATGAATTTGAGAACTTAATTATCCAACACTGTATGACTTTAGATTTAGTCATGCAACACTATAGTCAAGGAAGAACTTCCCAAATGAGGCCATGAGAAGCATAAACAATGCAGTTCCTTTCATCAGGTAGATTCAGGAGCTAATGAATGAATTCCTTCTGCTGTAAGGGTATGTGTGTGTATAATCACAATGACTATCTGGAAGAATTCAGTTATTATTAAGGATCACATATGCTCTGTTACTGAGCATATTTTGAGTGCATGTGCACGTGTGTGTACTATTGTTTTGTGTGTATTTCTATGCCATTGTATAAAAAGCAAGAGAAAAAAAAGCATTTAGTTTAGAGTGTAGATGCTTTTGTTTTGAAGTACAAGAGAAAGGTATCTGTACAAAGATATCATGAGTGACAAAACATTTTGTTCTTATTCTACTTCTGGAAAATCATAGATTTTTGAGCTGGAATATGACATGATCAGAAGTGACCTTTGGTAGATTTATCTGGAAGCTAGGTGCATGTGAGATGAGGGTAAGAGCCTGAAGCTAGACTATGAGCTAGCTGATCTTGAAGGAAAGACGTCATTATGTACTTTAATTTCTAGTCTTTGCCTACTAAGTCGTCAAAGATGATCTGATATACTATATTTTGTGAAAAAAATCTAGAGAATTATATATATCTAAAATCTGGATTAAGTTCTTAGGCATGGTATAAGAATTAAATCAATTAAGTCATCTCCTAGGTGAGGGAGGGTGCTTTGTCCTGGAGATGCACAACTTTTAAAGCTCACTTCTTTAAAGTGCAAGTTTGGTTGTCTGATGATTTTTCTAGAAGTCAAACTGTCACAACCAAAAACTTTTTAAGCTCAGAATGATAGTTTCCTTGGCAATGTTCTTTTCAATAAATGTCAGAAGTATATTCAGTTAAACTGGGTTATTTCTGTTTGTTCTGTGTGTCTGAACATTGTTCTATTTTATTTCTTTACCTTCTTGGATTCATGTTTTACACTCTCTATTTAATAGTGTCTGCCTGAAGCATATCTGAACCAATAGGCTTGAATAGGAAGTCCATATCCTTTTGGAATCATTGAAACAAAATATAGAAACTTTAGGAAAAGGAAATGAATTAAGGAAAAACATGTATTAGTGAAATAATTAAAATAAACATGTTTGTTTTGAAATAGTAAAGTTAATAATTGTTAAATGGCAGGTTGACGGAATGTTTTTGAACCATGGGAAGGCACTGGACAAACACAACATTCTTATGTAAATGAACCTCAGCTCAAGAATCTATTATGTGGTCAAGAAATATATTCCTTGTCAGGATGAAATATATCTGAGGATATGCAAGAAATTCAAAAAGTATATCTTTAATTCAAATTACCTGAAGAAAGCACTGTCTTTAACAAAGGACTAATATAAATCAAGTCAGTAAAAAAGAACTCGGGTTGAGTAAAATTTAAAGAAGCTAATTATCAACAATAAATCTCTACTTAACCTATTTTATGTGATTTGGATTTCTATGTCCTCCCAAAATTCATATTTTGAAATCTAATCCCTAGCATGATAATATTAAGAGGTAAGGACTTTGGAAAGTGATTAGGTCATGAAGGAGGCACCCCATGAATGGGATTAGTGCCCTTATCATAGCATCCTAGGAGAGCTTTTCTGTCCTTCTTCCAGGTGAAGACAATGCTCAGAAGACACTCTCTATAAGCCAGGAATGAGCCCTTCCCAGGTACCTAATATAACTGTGCTTTGATCTTAGATTTATCAGCTTTTGGAGGTGGGAAAAATAAATTTCTGTAGTTTATAGGCCTTCTAGTGTTGGATAATTTGTTACAGATGCCCAGATGCATTAAGACCCTATTGTATTACTTGTACAAGTATGTTGCTGTATTACAAATTATTGCAAATTTAACAGCATAAAACAATATACATTTACTATCTCACAATTTCACAGGGTCAGGAGTCTGGAAACAGCTTGAAATGGTCATCTGATCTTGGTATCACAAGGCCACTTATCATCTATATTCTCATCCATGTCTGAGGTTTTCTTCCAAACTCACAAAATTGTTGGCAGAATTTATTTTCTTGCAGCTGTAGTACTAAGAGCATCTGCTTCTTCGTAGCCAGCAGAGGAAATGGTTTTCACATGTAAATTCTTTTTTAGAAAGCTCATCGGGTTGGGTCAGGCATACCTGAAATAATCTCCATTTTCATTAAAGTCAACTGACCAGGGCTTTCCTTTTATGTGCAAAGTTTTTTCATATCTGCCTCATACTGTGACAGAATTAGGAAACTAGCATTCCATCATTTTGGGTGTGTTGTATTCAGGACAAACAAATTACATATCCCACTTCCATTTATGAGGAGGGGATTACATTAAAGCATGGAGGGATTATAAATCGTAAGGGACATTTCATCCATCTATTTAAAAATAGAAGTGAGAAAAGATCTCCTTAGACTCTAAATTCTTCTCTGTCTATATGATTAGATCATTTTAAGAGTTATAGAAATGCAATTCATTTAGCTTTTTACATTTTGCACAATACCCTGGATATTCATCAAGGTTGTTGTGTGTATCAACTGTCCATTATTTTTTTTCATTTATCTATATGATAAGCCTGCATATAGATATACCACAACATGTTTAAATATTCACCAGCTGAAGGACGACCAAGTTGTTTCCAGTTTGGGACTATTCCAGATAAAGCTACTATGCATTTTCAAGTACAGGTTTTTACATGAACATACATATTCATTTATCTGGGATAAAGAGCTAAGAATGACATTTCTGGATTATATTGTAGGCCCACATTTTTGTGTATTTTTTTTAAGGAACTGCCCAACTCTTTTCAAGATGTCTTTACCACTTTGCATTCTACCAGCAACATCAGTGTTTCCACTTCTTCCATCCCTTCCCAGTTTCGTATGTTGTCACTATTTCTTTTTAATTTTTGCCACTGTAATGAACATATAGAGAGATCTTCTTATGGTTTTAATGTGTATCTCTATGCTTACCTCAGTGAAATGCTTCTTCACACCTGTTGTTCCATTTCTACCAGATATTATTTTCACCTTTTTGTGTTTGTTCTATTTTCTGTATACATATCTTGCTTCAGATATGTGGTTTGCAAATGTTTTCTCTCAGCATGTAGCTTGTTTTTCCATCCTGTTAACTGAGTCTTTTCCAGAATAAGAGTTTTCGATTTTGATGAAATCCAATTTAACAATACTTCTTTTTAGGGAATGTGTTTTCAGAGTCAGAATCAGAACTCTGACTGGTCCTAAATCCAACACATCTCCTTTTTTTTTTCCTAAATGTGTTATACCTTTGAAAATTATGCTTAAATCTGTTATTCATATTCAGTTAAATTTTGTAAAAGATATAAGCTTGAGATTTAGGTCAAGGTACTTTTGGTTTTTCTTCTTATGAATGTCTAGTTGTTCTCATGCTATTTCTTAAAAAGCTTTTCCTTCTTACACTGAGGGTGAGAGACATCTTCACGTCCCCATCTGGTCTTCATTTATGCTGGAGGCAACAAAGTGTGATATCAAAAAGAATTGATAACCTGGCAGGGATCAAAAGTCCAGGCTCCTATTTAAATTTCTCCCATACCACCCCTGTGGAAAGCATAGGGCATGTTGTTACACTCTGTTAAGGGTGAAAGAGTTGTTTTTTAAGTGTTTTCTGACTTTCTAGACTTTCCCTTTCCTGATCCTAAAGAGCATAAATTTTTGCAGGCCTTTTTCTTTCTTTCTTTTCTTTTTTTTTTTTTTTTACTTGTACCCACAGCTGCAGAAAAATCTAGAAAATCCAAAAGTACATATGAGCAATCAAAAAGAAATAGAAATAGAGACCAATATTCCAGAATAAATCAATTTAAACTGTAGAAATTTAAAATATGTAAAAATTAAATTCATGATATGGCACAATATATCAAAACTAGAATCCACAATCATAGCATATCAAACAAACAACAAAAGGCAGTCATGTAAATTATAGGCAAAAGAATGCTGTCAATATTTTTTTAAGAGTACTTACAAATTGGGAGGGAAAAAAATTAATGTGCAAATTGAAAAATTTTGCTCAAATAATATGAGCAAATATATATAAAATATCAAAATTTAAGAACATACAGAAAATTTCTCAAATTCCCTCTTATGAAATACAAATTAAATTTAAAATTTATTATTCAATGTTAAATTTAAAAGACATACGTCATATATTTTTTGGTCAGGAATGCAAAGTCTATTAAAATCAAAATACATATATTCTTCAAACAGTAATAATCCTAATAACATGCTTTATGACACCCATTTTTATGGTATAAAAGGACAACCTAGACAGAGTTGTCCAACCTACACATGGACAGAGGCCAAGTAGAAAATATGTATATATATGGGATTCGGAAGCAGTTGATCCTAATTATTTTCAGGTTTCATATTTGTAGATTCACTTACTCACCAAAATTTATTTTTAACCCCCAAGTTGTTATTTGACATGGTTTTTTAGTCGTTCATGGGCAACCATATGAAGAATTATAGTTGCCTGACACACAGTTGAGGTTGAATAAAGCAAAGCTCATAATATAAACAAGCACCTTTTCCATGGTTTCTTTGCCGCCATGTGTCTGGACTTCCCGCTACTCTGTGTGTGTGTGTGTGTGTGTATGTGTGTGTGTGAATTCACTGCCACACTGGTTCCCCAGTGCAGTGCTGAAGTCTTCTCTATCATAATACAGGATGGCTGTGACATGATGACTCAGTATTAGATAAGCTTTTCTCAGACATGAATTATACTGCTGTTGGCAATGAGTTCATTGCTAAGGAAGCAGCAATATTATGTTAAATAAGACATCTTTAAACAAATATACATAAAAGAAATACACATGTCTTGATGGGTTGAAAAAAATCTGTCATTAGATGCTTACAGGACCCTAATCTTGTATTTCACCTAAGACCAATGGTTCAGTATTCACTGATTCAAGTGTTTGTGTTGCCTTTATAACAGGTAGTTACCATAAAGAAGGATCTATAGTATGTACGTGTGCCTGTAGGGATGTGTATGCATATATAATATATGTTTAAGAGTGTACATATAAACATAGATATTTTCTGTGTTTATAGGCATATATGTGTATGTATATATAGGTATCCCACAGGTTCACCTCTACAGGACAATTTCAGTTGTGAAAAATATGTAAAACACAAAGCTGGCTGTTATGATACATTTAATTCTGTTAAGATAGATAGCCTTAGAGAATTGGTAAATCTGATTTTCGTATAATAGAAATAGAATAACAAAAAAAAAAATTCCACATTGTCTTTTTCTAAAGTTACACTCATAAATTATGCCCAAGGTGCATAAAAATATGGATGCATATAAAGAACATTTTAAACATTTTAAGATTTTTAAAAAGTAATTAAATAAAAAACAAATAATTATCTCAATTCTCATATTCTCCAAAAGAATAACATTTATATACATTGTATTTATTTTGTTATTGCATTCCATATCTTATTATTTGCTTAATAAAGTGGAAGATTATTAGAAAAATACAGACTGACAGACAGCCAATAATGACATAAATTGGGAAAAAGTAGACGTCGGTAAACATATATAAGAAACAAATAGAAACATAAAAATCTTTAAGCCTTAACTTGAACATTTATGACAAAAGTTGCCTATATGTGTAAATATTGAAATAGAAAGAAAAGCACCAGAGATAAACACAGGTATGTATATGCCTATATCGTATATATTTCAAGACAAACCAGTACATCCCATGTTGACATCCCTCTGCTTAAGTAGCTAGATGACTGTGGTCAAATCATTTTATTCCTACAAGGCTCCATTTCTTCAATTATATTATTACTGATTTATCTATTTAACTTCATTTTTGTGATCCTTAAAATTATAACATTTGTATAGCATGTCTTCTGAAAGATGATTAGCTAAAAGAAAACATTTTACATCATTGCCATAAAATTAAATTCTTATTGAATTTTACCAAATCATTTTAACGCTCCCATGAACACTCTTAACTCAGGCTTTTGGTTATTGTGTTTCTCTAAAAAGAAACTGTTCATTAAGTCTATGTATCTATACAGGAAAATGTAAACTTGTGGTTATTTTTGTCATCTGCATGGTAAAACGTTTAATTGACACATGAGAAAAAAAACACACACACAAACAGAACGTGATACGTGCAGTCAGGCAATCCCAGGAGCTGTCTTACCCAGTACCTAGGCCCTTTGCTGAAGCTGCTGTGTCAGCAGCAAACCTGCCCCAGACTTGTGAATCCTGGAATGGCTGGCGTGCAGCAACTGTTCCCTGGTGCTACCTTGTTTTGTAGGCTTTCTAATTCAAACATTTTGTTCTAGGTTCCTGGAGCTGTTCTGGGGCTTCTATTAGACTTATATCCCATTTTCTTTTCATTAACGTCCATTTGGCCTCAAGACACTTCCAGTGGGTTTTGATAACTAGCAATAAAGTCTTATAAGTAACACAAAGATTAACATCCTGTGCTCTTCTTTTACAAATTTTATCTTTCTGGTTTCTCTGTCTGTTACATTATAAATTGTTTATATAATGTTTACTCTTTGAGTTAAAATCTTTAATTCCTGAGAGCAAATAATTGTTTATTCCTTGAAATCTTGTTGCAAAAATCTTACATGATTTATGTAGTATAGAAGTGATATTTTATGATCATTTTGCAACATCAACAAAGAGAAATAATTGTAATTCATATCTGTATACAATCATGTATAATGTATAACAGTGCAAATCTTTTGTATAATTTATTACACAACACATTTTCTATAATTTAATATATAGCATATAACTCATAATACATTGTTTATATATGGCTCACTAATTTATTAAAACCATAGTCAAGCCATAATGCCTAAGGCACTTAGATTTTAATAAGCTGTCACTCAAAATTCACCAATTAAGATAAATCTTTTGTTGTTTTGAATCATGGCAATAATGAAGAAACTAGATTTTGTATCCTCATGAGTGAACACAGCATAGCAGAATCTCTTTGCAGACATGTAGATTGTCTTGCAACTTCCTTGAGGACAAACATTGCCCTCAGTTAAATATTTGAATTATTATTTGTGTGGTAGCAAATATAAACTAAGTCAAATATTAAACTTTTGAGCATGTTCTCAAAAATTGTATTTCAATTAATATCATTTTCAAAATTTAAAAATTAGTTCAATAAAACTGTTGACAGATGGTTTGATTTCTCAAATAGATTTTTGCAGACTTTCGCCTGTTTTAATACTGATACCAACCAGACTTCAATAGACTATTATTTTGCTTTCCACTAATGCCATATATTTGTTTCGTATTAATCAAAACAAGATTAAATCATGTGATAGAATATTAGGCCCTTGACTTGCATTTGTTCTTTGTAAATTAATTATTCTTAATAAAACATGATAGCTAAGGCATCTAATGCATTAAATGTTCATAAACAAGATTGAGAAAAATGAAAGAAAACCTGTAAATGTCAAGGTGAACATGGGAAACATTACACTTTGTCTCTCATTTAACCTATAACTTCAATACTTTCATAGGTAGCCAGCTATAATTTCCTTATCTATATATTTAAAATTTAAAAAATATAGAACAGATTGACTGTTATATATACATACCTATCACTTGCTAGGAGCTATGTCAGGCACAGAATATAGAACCACGAATAACACACACAAATACACAAACACAACACACACAATCCTGAAGAATTCCAAAGAAATTTGCAGCAACTCCTTAGCCAGGACTCTTTTCCTAAAAAATAAAATCATAACCGAAGTTATAGATTTTATTGAAATATCAACAAATATATGGGAAATTATTTCCCTAGTGTACAATTACAACAATACATTGGAGATGACAGTAGTTGCACTAGATGTACAGACAGTTGAATAAATAATCTATTTTCTTTTGTCAAGAAATATTCTCTGGCCCTAGCTAAACCACTATATAACCTTCTACCTTTCCCATTTCCTGTCCACAAATAGCATCTATAGTTGCTCTTCCTTCCTAAATAATTCAATGCTATCTTTCAGCTTGTATGTCCCACAAACCACAGACAAAAGCTGTTCCGTTACTGGCAAAAGCCAGGAGTCTCAGAAGCTGTCAGTTGATCGCTCGTTGTATCTAAAGTCTCTCAAGGGTGGTGTTACCTCTGACATACCCTATTATTGAGAGAATGAAGTGAAAGAGTGTTTGGAAATTCTAATGCTAAAAAAAAGAATACAATTGTTTTCTTATTATGTGCACTCAATACATCAAATTTTCTAGACAGAAGCATGAATTAAACACATTCCACAATTGTGTAGAGGGAACACACTTAGCTATAGTGTGGAGATGAGATGGTGGCTCAGCAAAGGATATGACATTTGAGCTGCAAATCAGTATTATATTCCTGCTAGTAGACTGTAAATACTTTAACACGTTATTTATTTCTCACTTATTTCTCATAGGCTATTATATACTATGATAACACCTTGAAAAAAGAGGTGTTACAACATTTGTGTAAAAAAAAAAAAGAAAAAGATGGAGATGATTGTACTGTTTAGGGCCTCTTTTCAGTCTCTTCTTGTATCTGATAGGGTTATTTAATTGAAAAATATGCTGCTTTTTATAAGACATATAATTTAGAGTCTTTGGTACAATGTTGAGAGAAAATTCTCTGTTGGACTTGGGGCCACCTGCGTCTCCTCTAAGGATAGACATTGCATTAATTGTCTCTTGTTAGGTAATGAATTACCACAGGTTGTGCAGCTTGAATGAATATACATTCATTATCACTAATGTTCTGTAGATCATAAACCACAGCACAAATTAACTGAGTCCTCTGTTCAGGTTTTCACAAGACTCCAGTCAAGGAATTGCCCAGACCTTTTTCCCAGAGGTTCATCTAGGGACGAGTCTGGTACAAGCTCCTTCCAGTTGTTGGCAGGTTTAATTTCTTGTGTGAATGCGGGTCCCAGCTTCTTGATGCCTGTAGGTTTGAGGTTCCCCTCATGCCTTAAAGGACATCAATAGTTACTTACCATGTGACCTTCTCCCTAGAAAATCACAACAGAAGATGGTGGACGAGTAACAGCTTCCTTGTGGCTGGGCACGGTGAGACTGGGGAGAGAGGACTTCAGGCATCTCTGCCAGGCAGGATCTGCCCAGAAACTTCACTTTGGGGACACAGGGAGACAGCGTGAGGCTTCTGGACACCCTGAGGAAGGCTAAAGCGGCGGAGATTGGGCAAGTGGTTGCGTCTGTTCCTTCAGTCTGATCCTGTCGGC